>CAJNDT010002802.1:75000-257627 GCA_905221615.1 Symbiodinium sp. CCMP2592
TTAGGGCTATCTGATTTTGGGGTCCTTACAAAAATGACCCTGCTATTTCGGTCCCCTATTTTAGGAAACTCCCAAATATCCCCCAACTAAACCGCGACAACACCAGCTGGGCAGTAGCAGGTACTAGAGGCGACCTTAAAGGAGGAAACCTCAACAGAACGCTTAAAGGAACCCTATACCCTAAAGCCTGAACCCTAAACCCTACAACCCTAAAACCCTAAAACTCACTCACCCACACCTAGAACCCTAAAACCCTAAACCCAAACCATAGCCCCTTATGATCGTCTGCAAGGTCCGCAACCTCAACTCCCCCCTCTGCCTTACCTTTGGTTAGTAGGGAATGGAGGAATGGTAGTAATTGTAGTTATAATTCTACCCCATTCCTCCATTCCCTACTAACCAGAGCTAAGCCCTCTGCCTGCTCGTGCATGACAGCAGCCTGCTCCTGGAACTCCTTCTCGATGCGCTCCTCTCGTGGGGTTAAGGCTCCCGAAACGAAGCCTTTTCATCTCGTTCATCGCCGGTCACCGGAGGTTCGCGACATCGCAAATTGGTGTTTTTACGGTGCGGTAGCCTCTTTCTCTGCAGGAGCAGCAGATAGGTTTTTTTTTAAGTGTAGTGGTTACCGCATGGCTCCCTGCTCGTACGAGCATACACTAGGTGAGACTTTACTACCGAAGATGTCGTTGTAGTTCAGCAAGTCACCCGCAAAGTCCACAGACAAACAGGTCAGCGGCAACCACATCATTCACCATCACTCTGACCCTCGTCTGACGTCTCTTCTTCAGACCCTTTATCACCAAGAGCTTCGGCAGGTGGATCACGTGGGTCAGGTGTAGCACGAGGACGAAGATGTGCAGCCATGGACGGACGTGGTGATGATCTCATACTTGGCCTGCATGGAGAGCTGTCGGCAGTGCAACGCCATGCGGTACTCCCCCATTTCCGGCAAGCGGTAGCTCAGGCGGCGCTCCAGAGTGTAGTCCAGCAGGATGCCCATGAGGTTCTCCCAGAGATGTTGCACGAGAAGGTCGGATCACCGGGTTCGGGGCCATGTCATCACCCACCACAGAGGGGTCACCTGAACCGCCCGTCGGCGGAGCAAACGGACGAGGACGATGTGGTACAGGTCCTCCATCACGTCGAACTTCTCCCAGGTTCCCAGGTCATCAGCAGGTAGAGAAAGGCGGGCATCATCACCATCAGCAGGTTGAGGACGATGTCGTCGATGTACTGCAGGTCGAGCAAGTCCTGGTTCTTCAGCAGGTAGACGGCGAGGTCGGGACACGGGCCCGCACGGGTTGTGCCTGGAGCTCGAGGAGGCACCTTCTTTCATTGCAGCCATGGTTTCTTCACGATCTCGAAGACGTTGCTCAATATTCCGACGTACTGCCTCCACCAACGGCTCATCCACTTGTTCCCCAAGGACTGATGCCCATATGTTGCCCTCCAGGTCCCTCGCAGCTGCCCAGTCAACTTCACTGTCACCAGGAGGACATGTGCGGAGGACCCTCCGAAGTGCGAACTGCAACCAAAATTTCATCTCCATGATGTGGTCCTGCCGGGCAAGTAGGCGACGAGCAATTTCTCTGGATGTACCTGCATTTGGTCTGTACATTGCTGAACGCACTGCCCGTTTTACAATGTACGCACGGTTGGCGAGACGCTCCTCCCCTTCCAGACAAGTCTCCATCTGCTACTCATCGTTGTCGAGGGCACTGAGATTCAGAGGTCCCAAGATCGCCGGAGGAACAGGTCCCACATGGTGACTCTCAACTTCCCCTGACAACGCCTCATCTTCCACATCACTTCCTCGAGGTCCCACATTGGCAGCGCCCTCTTCATCCTGGTCATGGTTGCGACGTCGCCCTCCCCTGCCAACATCCATAAGGGACGACACATCCCCATCCTCACGTGGTTGCCTGCCAGGAGGGCTGCGGGACCTTGTACGCCGCGACCCGGACGATCCACCACTGCGTTGAGCTTGCACAAGGCGGTCAGGACGAGCACTAATCAAGCCATACTCGAACACCTTCGCCATGAGCTCCGTAAGCTCATCTGTCCATGCAGAGGTTTAGGGTTTAGGGTTCAGGCTTGATCCATTCCAGCATGTAAGTTATTGTGGGCTTCTAAGGAGGTTTTGTCATTGACCATGCAGACCACGTTGTAAGCCCTTTCTTGTGCGGCCCCTCAGGTCATAGTTATAAACATACCTTCATTCAGATGTTATTACAAACATACCTACCTACCTGCCTACCTGACTACCTGCCTACCTACCTATGTCCTACCTATCTATCTGGCCCCTTGTTTCGTAATGTACTGGTTTGAAAACCACATACCCTTTTTGCAGCTTACTGATGTGAAACTTAGACAGCTCAGTTCGCCAGTTCTGTCAACTGCAAGTAGCTCTCGCACTCCTGCGAAGCCAATCCGTGGCCCTACAGCGAATCCCTTCTCCCTGAAACCAGCCTCTACCCAATAGGTGAACCACTAAACAGCAACCCACCGAAAGTCTGTTCCTCCTCCCGAAACCCGGCAGGTCCTTTTCGTCTTCCTGTCCCTGCTGGACGATAGCTCCGATGCTCTCCGTCCCCTCCTCGGCGGTGTGTCCAGCCTGGCGACGTAAGCTTCCCAGGCTTTTCTGCAGGGCTTCACGAGCATTTCTCGGTCTTCCACACCGGACGGGTATCCTTCGCGCTTTGAGGTCAAACCTTCAAGCCGCAGTTACCGATCATGCGCGAAAGCTACGAGGGCAACCCTACCATTTGGTAGCGTGCAGGTCCTGGCACTTCCAGTTTCAGGGCATGGAGGCTTGCAGGGTTTCCGGTTTCAGCCGATTCCTTCGTCCAGAGGCATGAACGGTCAACAGCAACGAGGACCCATGCGGTTTAGTGAGGGCTCAGGAGTTCCAGCTTAGGGCTCAGGAGTTCCAGCTTATGGCTTTTTGAGGTCGGGGAGGTTTGGGCTGAGGCAGAAATCGCGTCAACGGCTAGTATACGGGAGCTTCCGAAAATAAGGGGTACCTTACTTGGGGGTCCTTATAATAAGGATCCTACTATTTAGGGTCCTATATTAGGGTCCCCTATTTTCGGAAACTCCCATACAAGGGACTCAATGATTAGAACAGGGTGTTAGGACTATAGTGCTGCCAGTGGAGATTATTGATGACATCTTGCAAGCATGCTTACCGCTCCGAGCTGCCTTTCATGAAGACCACACGCATCCATCAATGAGCACTGAACTCAACTTGCCCTTTAACCCTAAACTGTAAACCTTAGAAGCTGCCCCCACGCTGTAATAGTGACTACAAGGATTATATAACGGCCCGATTATATTCCTATTATACCACTATTACAGGGTGGGGGCCCTTTCTAATGTAAATCCTATATAAACCCACAAACCTAAACCCTAAACCATTCAGTATTTCCCCTATTACACTCCTGGCTTTACTGAGACTGCTTGCCTGCTCCAGGACAGCTTGAAATGCCCGCCACAAGATCAGCCTTATTCTCCGCAAGCTTTCTATGGTTTAGGGTTTAGGGGGTCTGATCTCACTGATGTGTGTGTGTGTTGCGCCTCTCTGTGAACTTTTGCTAGGCCTTCGGTATATTGACTGTTTGAGCTCGTGGCGTTAATTGGCTCTTCGACCTCCCTAAACCTGATCCCTGAACCTTAACGTCTCCCCGACGGCCTAAACCCTAAACCCTCAAAAACCTAACCCGAATAACGCTAAACATCACGAATCTCTAACAACCCTAAACCTCAAAACTCGGAACCGGAACAACCCTAAACCCTCGACAGCCAAAACCCTGGTTATAAACTCCGATTTCGTAAACCCGAACAAGTCCAAAAAAATCGAAAACCTGACCCGCCCTTGCCCTAAGGCTTTGAGGATTCGCTTGGCAAGGGCTTCTGGCCACGAAGACCCGACTATGCAAGGCTGTTGGGTTGGTTTGAAGGAGACTGAGACTGGGTTGTAGTTTTGGCGGTCTGAAAAGTATTTATGAACAGGTACCTCTATGGGAACCATAAGGGAAATTAAAAGTTTCCCAAATTGCCACCTAGGAGAGACTTGAGGCGATCGGTTTTGGCGCGAAAGCCTCGAAGCTGAGGTTTAGGGGTCTTAAGGCCACCTACATGTTTGGTTGTTGAGTCCTTGAAGGTGCTTTTTCATGTGGGTTCAGTTTCCGAAACCCCTCAAGTTCGAGGGAGCCAGATGGGAATTGGGACTTGGTTAGGGCTTTTTGCGGCGTCGACATCCTCAGCATAGTAATCAGAGACCAGCATTTCGGATTTTGGACTCTCTTGCCGCCCTTCACTCTGCCAAATTCTCTGCCTCAAACGGTTTAGTCCGAACCAAGACTCATGCAGGTGTCCCTCAGTCTGCACCTTCCCTGTTTAGGGTTCAGGGCTTGTGGTTTTGGAACCCTCAGCTCCAGATCCGGCCCAGCGGCAACGCTTCGTTGGAGTTGCGCGCGCGGCTGGAAGCCTTCTGTTCGCTTTGCCAGGGACGTCTACTGTCGCTGCTGCTGCTCCCTAACTTGACCAACAGTGCTGCTGGCTTTCCTACCATTGTGATTGCTGTTGTCATCATGAATACCTGTAGTGTATGGCTTTGTGGCCTTCAACACCATCACATTTGTCATTGTGGCTTGAGGTCACGTGAGCTTTCTGCTCCTCCTTCAGCTGAAAGCCCCCGCCTCCCTTCGCTCGCGGGGGGATTCAGGTCCCTTTCGCCCAGCCATCCGGGCTACGAAGGGTCTTCATGCTTAGCTAACCAATGGTTTTGGGGTTCCCTTGGCTCTTTAGCTCCTTATTAAGTAGGGATTATCATCACCCCTGGCTCATTGGCTCCTCCAATATCTATCAATGGTTAGTCAGGGAGTCGGCCGCACTATCTGCGTTTAGTACTGGCTCTGGTCCCCATACACCTCAAAATCTCAGGACCGAACGGATTGAATGACTAGAATAAGGTTTGGAGATATTTAATTGCAAAACTATGAACTAGCTCCAGTGGCATACCATTACTCCTTCTGCAAAACCATGTTATGCCTCCTCTCGCCTCGGCTTGGGGCTTCCGAGGTTTGTCGACGGTTTCTTCTCCTCTCCCTAAGTCAGGTTTTGCAAATACTTTTGGGGGGTTCTGCAGCCTTAAACCCTACACCCCACCGTACGCTCGACGCCCTGCTAAGTTCTAGGATGGTTTAAGTCTTGGGTGGTTGTCAGGATCCCTTTTTGGGTCCCTAATATAATACGGCACCTAATATTTAGGGTACCCAAAAAAGAAAAAAATTAATTTTGACAACTACCCACTTAAGTCTAGGGAGTCTAGGGCCTTAGGGCCTTAGGTGGCAAGAACCGCACCCGGGCCGTACCGGGCCTCTTGGAGAACAGCGTGGAGGCCCTGGGAGTACACGAACATCGCCCGGTAGACGCGTTCTTGCGCCTGTGAAAGGTCGCTGGGTTTAGTGTACTTAAGGGCTCCTTTTTAAAGAGGTCCATAAGGGATCTATAGTAGGGTTCTCTAATACAGGGGCCTTGATAGCTAGAAGAGGGGTTTGGGGACTGTTATACTATAATTATAAGGTTAGTAGGGGCTTGGGGTTCTGGAGTCTAAGCTTTGATGCCACACGGTCGCCAGACAGGCCAACAAGAAGAGAAGGCTTGGTTGAGGCTTCGATGTCCCAGTTTCACTCTGCAAGAAACGGCCTGCTGCTTGTATGAACATGTTGCGAGTGTGCACCCTAGCTGGACGTACGAGTACACGCCTGGCCCAGCCAAGTTCCGGAATGTACGCCTGAAAGCATACTCATTTCAGCTCCCTCTATTTTCTCAGACTCCTTTTTCCAAAAAACCAAGAAGCCGCACAGAGGCCCGATCCGACCTGATCATAAACTGTAAACCCTCCGTGCTTAGCAGCCAAAGTGGGTTTGCCGAGATGAGCCCAGCAACACAGAAGTCCCGAAGCCCAACGCTCCACGAGCCTGAACCTAAACCTTAAACCCCTCAAAACCCGAAAACCACAAACACAATTAAAAACGCCAAAACCCTAAAACCCTAAACACGCAAAAACTTTAATGAACAGCATATTACTTAAGCCGAAACTAACCCTAAACCCTAAACCCTAAAGTGTCTCTCTCCGACACTGCCTTCTGATCGATGCCTAGCTTCGCCAGAGCGGCTGTGTCGATGCCGAACTCGGACATGCCCTGGGGGGACTAGGTTTCTAAACCCTAAATCCCTAAACCCTAAACCCTAAATCCCTAAACCCTAAACCCTAAACCCTAAACCCTAAACCGTAAACACCGGCTGAAGGGTGGAGGGATTAGGTTTCTGGAGGTGTTCTTCTCGAGGTCCTAGGACATTTGCACTGTTGCTGCTGCGATATTACTACGATTGTCGTTCTTGTCCCAATCGGAGAGAGGTCCCCCAGTGATCCCGGGCACAAGGGCGCAAGGGCACAAGGGCACAAGGGCACGGCAAGGGCACGGCAAGGGCACGGCAAGGGCACCACAAGGGCACGGCAAGGGCACAAGGGCACAAGGGCACAAGGGCACAAGGGCACAAGGGCACAAGGGCACAAGGGCACAGGGGCACAAGGGCACAAGGGCACAAGGGCACAAGGGCACAAGGGCATGAGGGCATACGGGCACAAGGGCACAAGAGCGCGAATGCACATAGACATATATACAAATATACAAGTATACATATACACATGTATACATTTCTACATATGTACACGTATACATATAACACGTATAAAACATACATATGCATGTACATATACAAAAGTACAGATGTACATATATACATCTATACATATATACACATATACGTATATAAACATGCACATAATTACTTATGTACATATATACATTTTGATATATATATATATATATATATATATATATATACATACATGCATGCATGCATGCATGCATACATACACATATACATATGTACACGTACACATATATACACAAAACACGTGTACACATATACATATATACATTTATACATATATACATATATACACATCTAAATATATGCATCTACACAAGAATACACAAATACCCATACACATATACACATATACATGTACACATGTATACATATAAACATGAATAGAGTTGTGATTTTAAAATCAGGGGCGCCCCATCAGTCCGAGGCTCCATCCTCGGAGTTCAAGGGTGACAAGACTTCTGGTTTTAAAGACAGGACCGCCCTATCAGTCCGAGGCTCCGTCCTCGGAGTTCAATGGTGATAAAAGTTCTGATTCTGAAATCAGGGGCTCCGCATTAGTCCAAGGCTCCATCCTCGGAGTTCAAGGGTGGTCAGAGTTCTGTTTTTTCATAATCAAGGGCACCCCGTCAGTCCAAGGCTCCATCCTCGGAGTTCAAGGGGTGGTGAGAGTTTTGATTTTAAAATCAGGGGCGCCCCATCAGTCCGAGGCTCCATCCTCGGAGTTCAAGGGTGGTAAGAGTTCTCATTTTAAAATCAGGGGCGCCCCATCAGTCCAAGGCTCCATCCTCGGAGTTCAAGGGTGGTAAGAGTTCTGATTTTAAAATCAGGGCCGCCCCATCAGTCCCAGGCTCCATCCTCGGAGTTCAATGGTGATTAGAGTTCTGATTTTCAATCCAGGGGGTCCCATCAGTACCAGGCTCCATCCTCGGAGTTCAAGGGTGATAAGAGTTCTCATTTTCAATCCAGGGGGTCCCATCAGTCCCAGGCTCCTTCCTCGGAGGTCAATGGTGATAAGAGTTCTGATTTTAAAATCAGGGGTGTTCAAGGGTGATAAGACTTCTGGTTTTAAAGACAGGACCGCCCTATCAGTCCGAGGCTCCATCCTCGGAGTTCAAGGGTGGTAAGAGTTCTGCTTTTAAACTCAGGGGCGCCCCATCAGTTCGAGGCTCCATCCTCGGAGTTCAAGGGTGGTAAGAGTTCTCATTTTTCATCCAGGGGCGTCAGTCCCAGGCTCCATCCTCGGAGTTCAATGGTGATAAGAGTTCTGATATTGAAATCAGGGGCGCCCCATCAGTCCGAGGCTCCATCCTCGGAGTTCAAGGGTGATAAGACTTCTGGTTTTAGAGTCAGGACCGCCCCATCAGTCCGAGGCTCCATCCCCGGAGTTCAAGGGTGGTGAGAGTTCTGATTTTAAAATCAGGGGCACCCCATCAGTCCAAGGCTCCATCCTCGGAGTTCAAAGGCGATAAGACTTCTGATATTGAAATCCGGGACGCCCCATCATGCCAGGGCTTCATCCTCGGAGTTCAAGGGTGATTAGAGTTTTTATTTTCAAGCCAGGGGCGCTCCATCAGTCCCAGGCTCCATCCTCGGAGTTCAAGGGTGATAAGAGTTCTCATTTTCAACCCAGGGGGTCCCATCAGTCCCAGGCTCCATCCTCGGAGGTCAATGGTGATAAGAGTTCTGATTTTTAAAATCAGGGGTGTTCAAGGGTGATAAGACTTCTGGTTCTAAAGGCAGGACCGCCCTATCAGTCCGAGGCTCCATCCTCGGAGTTCAAGGGTGGTAAGAGTTCTGTTTTTTCAAAATCAAGGGCGCCCCGTCAGTCCAAGGCTCCATCCTCGGAGTTCAAGGGGTGGTGAGAGTTTTGATTTTAAAATCAGGGGCGCCGTATCAGTCCAAGGCTCCATCCTCGGAGTTCAAGGGTGGTAAGAGTTCTGATTTTAAAATCAGGGGCGCCCCATCAGTCCAAGGCTCCACAAGCTGCGCAGTTGGCGCAAGCGGCGCAGCCGGCGTCGGCGCACCGGCGCATCCATGTGGTGGGTCGGCGCACCGGCGCACCGGTACATCGGCGCATCCGTGTTCCAGCGGCGCAACGGCGCACTGGCTGGCGCATCGGCGCAACCGAGTTGCATGCGGTGCACCGACGCACCGCGCAACTGTGAGGTGCTGCACCCATTGCCCCCACGCTCCATATATACATATATATGTATATATATATATATACATGTACACATATACATGTACATACATGTACACATGTAAACATATAAATATATAAACATACATACAAACATACTTATATACACATACATATAAAGGTAAATATATGCATGTACACATATAAACATAAATACACATGCTCTAAGCATCCTGGCATCATCAGCAAAAGAACAGGAACGAAAGCGAGGCGTTCGAAACTTCATACCAGCTTGACAAGCCCGATGCCAGTGCACAAGGACACCAGGGCACAAGGGCACGAGGACACCAGGGCACAAGGGCACAAGGGCACAAGGGCACAAGGGCACAGGGCACAAGGGCACAAGGGCACAAGGGCACAAGGGCACAAGGGCACAAGGGCGCAAGGGCACAAGGGCACAAGGGCACAAGGGCCCGGGAACAGGAGAGGACCGAAGCCGAGAGAGGTCACCGCTGCAGGTAATTACTGTGGCTGCATCGTCAATGCAGTTGACGGCTGGAGTTGAGAATGGCATAGTGAGTTTATAGTGTTGGTGCGATTGTTTTCAAACGTTCCTCATCTCCTCCTCCTCCTCCACCTGCCACTACCTCTACCGCTACCGCCAATGCCACTGCCACAACGACCCCTCTGGGCAATCTGAGAGTAAGACTTGAACACCTGAACTTCTACCCCTAGGACTCTACGCATTGTCCAAAAAGCACGACTCATCCTGAACGCAAGGCTCGGAGTCCTATCCCGAGACCACCGAAACAGCCGAAATCCTAGGCCCTGGCCCTCAACATCCCGCCTTTTGAGGCCCCCAACATCCCCAGGAGCGGGCCCGGAACATATATTCTCAGATCATGATGGGAAGCCATCTATATTCGCATACATGCGTGTGTGCATATGCATCTGTCCATATATACAGATAGATTCGGTGATATGTACAAATATATATATATATATATATATATATATATATATATATATATATATATATGTATATATGTATGTATGTATATATATATATACATATACATATATACATATATACATATACACATATATGCATATATACATATATATATATATGCACAGGTATCTCTACATACATATAAGGTATGTGTGTATGTGTGTGTATATACATATATATATATATATATATGTTCGAGCACAGCGTCTGGCTAAGTATCTCCAGGCCTGCGCAGGCTTCAGAGTTCTCCCTGCAGGGGCACTTTCGGACTTCTGCGTTGCCTGCGTGTTGGATTCTTGGGGGGGTGGGTGGATTTTCGGGCTTCAAGTGTAGGGTTGTGGGGCTTTCGGGCCTTAGGGTTTCGGGTTTTGGGGGTTTAGGGTGTGGATTCGAGGGTTCAGGGCTCAGGGATTCAAGGTGCATGGTTCAGTCATTAGGGTGTGCGATTCAGGGGTTGAGGTCATCGGTCACGAGGTTCGTCAATTCAGGGCGTCAGAGCCTGTCGAAGGCTCAGCGCTTGCAGCTTAGATGACTTTGAGCTTGGCTGTTGAGGGGGCTAGGGCCAGGAGTTTGGGGTTTTGAATTAGGGTTTGGGGGTTTCAGAAGCGGGGGTCGATAGAAGCCGATAGAATAGGATGCTTCGGCCGGGGTGAACATGAGAGTTTCCCAAAAATAAGGGACTTTAATATAGTACCCTAATATAGTAGGATCCTTATTACAAGGACCCCTAAAATAAGATACCCCTATTTTTCGGAACCTCCCCCCAGATTCACCGTGGATCCTTCTAAACCCCGACCCCAAAGCCTCGCCCCAGCCCGAAGTCGCAGATTTTTCCACCCAAAATGAGATCTACACCCTAAACCCCCATAAGGGTTCTTGAAAAAGGGTGCCGTAAACATTTCCTTAAAAGGGTGCGATAAGGGTTCTTGAAAAAGGGTGCCATAAACATTTCCTTAAAAGGGTGCGATAAGGGTTCTTGAAAAAGGGTGCCATAAACATTTCCTTAAAAGGGTGCGATAAGGGTTCCTCAAAAAGGGTGCCATAGACATTTCCTTAAAAGGGTGCGATAAGGGTTCCTCAAAAAGGGTGCCATAGACATTTCCTTAAAAGGGTGCGATAAGAGTTCCTCAAAAAGGGTGCCATAAACATTTCCTTAAAAGGGTGCGATAAGGGTTCCTCAAAAAGGGTGCCATAGACATTTCCTTAAAAGGGTGCGATAAGGGTTCCTCAAAAAGGGTGCCATAAACATTTCCTTAAAAGGGTGCGATAAGAGTTCCTCAAAAAGGGTGCCATAAACATTTCCTTAAAAGGGTGCGATAAGGGTTCCTCAAAAAGGGTGCCATAGACATTTCCTTAAAAGGGTGCGATAAGGGTTCCTCAAAAAGGGTGCCATAAACATTTCCTTAAAAGGGTGCGATAAGAGTTCCTCAAAAAGGGTGCCATAAACATTTCCTTAAAAGGGTGCGATAAGGGTTCCTCAAAAAGGGTGCCATAGACATTTCCTTAAAAGGGTGCGATAAGGTTCCTCAAAAAGGGTGCCATAAACATTTCCTTAAAAGGGTGCGATAAGAGTTCCTCAAAAAGGGTGCCATAAACATTTCCTTAAAAGGGTGCGATAAGGGTTCCTCAAAAAGGGTGCCATAGACATTTCCTTAAAAGGGTGCGATAAGAGTTCCTCAAAAAGGGTGCCATAAACATTTCCTTAAAAGGGTGCGATAAGGGTTCCTCAAAAAGGGTGCCATAGACATTTCCTTAAAAGGGTGCGATTCCTCAAAAAGGGTGCCATAAACATTTCCTTAAAAGGGTGCGATAAGGGTTCCTCAAAAAGGGTGCCATAAACATTTCCTTAAAAGGGTGCGATAAGGGTTCCTCAAAAAGGGTGCCATAAACATTTCCTTAAAAGGGTGCGATAAGGGTTCCTCAAAAAGGGTGCCATAAACATTTCCTTAAAAGGGTGCGATAAGGGTTCCTCAAAAAGGGTGCCATAAACATTTCCTTAAAAGGGTGCGATAAGGGTTCCTCAAAAAGGGTGCCGTAAGGGTTCCTTAAAAGGGTACTATAAGCCAAACGCCTTACCCGGAATCTCCCAATGCAGTAAGCTGGGCACTGCTCGAGGGCCCCAAAAGACCCGCAACTCCGTGGCCGCATTGCGGTGGAGTCGAAGATCGATGCAGAACATTACTGGGTTGTAGTTTTGGGGCTCCGAAAAGTATTTATGAATGGGTACCTCTATAGGAACCATAAGGGAAATTAAAAAGTTTCCCAAATTGCCACCTAGATTAAAGGAGTCATGGAGTGAGGAGTCTTGAGAAGTAGAATAGGGCTTCGGGTGATGCTATACAAACATGATCAGAAGGAACCACCAGAATAGTAGTGGCAATCGCTTAGGCCCCTATATCAAGTCCTGGGTTTCGGGCATGGGGTTGTAGAGATTCGGGCCTGCACCCGCCAAAACCTTAAACTCCAAACGCCCCCACCCGTCGTCCGAAACTTCGATAAAACACGCGCCGGATCTCCTAGGCCCTGGGCCCTGTAGTCTCTAGTTTCGAGTGTTTGGCTGCCCTGCCTGGCCAAGGGTGTGGTTCAGCCAGCTTTTGATGGTAACGCCTGGCTGCGCGTACACAGGGGTTTGGGATTTCGGTCTGGTGAGAAACTTGCGGTTTATCACAACGGTGGAAATCACTATATGAGAGCGGCAGCAACAGCATCATTCAGAGGATGCTGTCAACCTACCCCCCTCAGCCCAAATGCATCCCTGCACCCTCGAATTTTTCTACAGGAGAACTGCGGAGAGGAATAGATAGACTGTCCACCCACCCACACCCCCTCTTACCCAAAATTGTCCCCAACACCCTCAATTTCATAGAATAGAATTAAACATGATATAATATACAATAATATACTGTGATATACTGAAATAGCCTGTAATATACGATAATATACTACAGTAGAATATACGACAAAACCGGCCTCGCCTTTCATGTTCGGTACTGCCGGCTTCTTCGAGGCCGGGGGAGCATCCGGGAAGTCTTCACTGTAACCTCGCACAGGGCTTGGAGTTTAGGGTTTAGGGTTTAGGGTTTAGGGTTTAGGGCCCTTTTCCGACTGCAGGTACAGCAAGAATAACTTACCAGGTGGAGCCTATGTTGGGGCCTCAGTTTGAGGTTTAAGGGTTTTGGGCTCTGTAAAGAGATTCAAGAAAGGTGTAGGTTTGAGGTTTTTCAATTTCGAGGGTGTTTTGAAGGGGTTCGATCACGGTTCTTTATAGAGGTTCTGTGACGGTTTAAGGTTTGGGGTTCTTTGAAGGGCTTCTATAAAGCTGTCAGGTTTGGGGTTGGGGGTTTCATCATGGTTCTTTATAGAGCTTCTATGACGGTTTAAGGTTTAGGGTTCTTTGAAGGGCTTCTATAAAGCTGTAGGGTTTGGGGCTGGTTCTTTATACATCTTGCATTCTTTGAGGACCTTATTTGGGGATTCCGGGGGTTGGGGATTCGGGATCGGGATTTAGGTTGGGCCACGGGGGCTCAGAGGAGCCCGATACGCATGATTGGGATAGGATTCCCACTGTGCAGAACTAAAGTTCCTTCAAAGGCGCGTGTGTAAGTGTGCCGGGGGTTATCTTGGTAACCCTAAACCGCCCTAAACCCTAAACCGTTTGTTTTGGCGTTTTCCAGTTTGGAGCTGCGACCCGATTGTTCGTGGTGGGGGGCGTTTCAGGCTTACCAGCGCTACGTGGAATGTTCGGCTGTGGAGGGTGAAGATTTCCGTTTTGTGCAGTTTAGATGGCTGAGCATGAGAGCCTCAAGAAGCAGTGCTGGGTTTTCGGGCAGGCTTTGCGATGATTACACGACAAAGCAACCACATCCGAAGGAAAACAGCATTCAACTTAACCCAATCAACGCCCAAAAGAAGTAGCAGCAACGCTACTTCGGGTGCTCTGTTGCAGTCACTATCCATGGGGCACTCTCCGTCCCATCGAAGAATTTCGGTTCTGGCTTTAGGGATGTAGGGCTTAGGGACCGAAGGTCTCGGAACTTTCTGACGGAAAACTCAGCAAGGAGGGTGCTTGGAGGATCATGGGACTTAGTAAGTACGGTTATAAGTACCTTAATTGGGGTTAGAAGTAGATATAACTATAGTTACCTTACTTATGACCCTAGTTACTAAGTCCCATGATCCTTTAAGTGGGCACTGGGCGTCATGTAGCGAGTCATGGTAAGCTTCGGGCGGTCCTACTTGTAATTGATAACACACCTGATGCTTCAGTCGCACATCTCAACACCAAAACGGCTGAACCGCTCGGGATCGAGACCTCCAGTGGAGAATCAAGGGAATAAAGCTCTTCTTCTGTCGAGATCTCGCACAGCCTATGTCAAAAGCAGTAGAGGTTGAGGGGCTTGAGCTTGACTTTAAAACCTAACCGAAAAACCCTAAACTATCCACCTCAGCGGCTGTAACCCTTCCACCTTACGTGTCCATGCTAGACTCCTTGCCTCCTCGAGCCAGGAATCCGAACTCTTGACTCTACAGCTCCTAAAACCCAGGGCCGTAATTAGTATTTAGGGTTTAGGGATGTTTAGGGTTTTGGCTGTCGGGTTTCGGGTTTGGGGTAATTAGCAGTTAGCGTTTAGGGTTTTGGCTTTAGGGTTTCGGGTTTGAGGTAAGTAGCAATTAAGGTTTAGGGTTTTGGCTTTAAGATTTGGGCTTTAGGGTTTCGGGTTTGGGGTAATTAGTAATTAGGGTTTAGGGCTTCGGGCGTTAGTCCCTCCATGTGCTGCTAAACAAACTCCGGGAGCACCGAGGACGAGGCCATCCATCCTGGACGCGGCACCTGCTGTTCTCGCCGCTGGCGCTGTTCTGAGATATCTATACAGATGGCTACCTGGTGGCGTGCATATGCGCGTGACTAAAATAACCACAGAAACAAATAAACGAACATTGAATAACTGAGCGTGCATACATAGATATGTGCATTCATGTGTGTGTGTGTGTATGAGAGAATCTATGTGATACATATATATATATATATATATATCGATATGTATACATATATGTATATAGATATAAACATATATATATATATATATGCATCTTGGATCCGACACTCACCCATTGGATCCAAGATTCCTTGGCAAGACCCCTGAGCAATCTTGAATCTTGAATCTTGGATCCGGGCCCGGGCCCGAATCAAAATGATTCAGAAATGATTCGGATGATTCGGATGAGGGTCGGATCCAAGATTGCCCGCGCAAGACCTCTGGGCAATCTTGGATCTTGGATCCAGCGCCGGGACCGAATCAAAATGATTCGGAAATGATTCGGATGATTCGGGGCTATTTTGGAGGGAACCCGCCAATGACATGAAATCATAAAGTACAATCTGCAGGCACTGCCCCCAATCCCAAACTCCCACGCCATCCTGAACCTGAGATTTAGGAGAAAGGCTTGGGGACGAAGGGGATCCCGCGGACCCACGCCGTCCGAAAACTGGGATCTAGAGGAAAGGCGTGGGTACATGGGGGGGGGGTACCATATGTATATAATATATATATATATACATATATACACATATATACACATATATACACATATATACACCAATATTTTTACATACATACATACATACATACGAACATACATACATACACACATACATGCATAAATCTGTGCATGTGCATTGCAGGAATGAACGGGAATATGCATGTATGCATGGATGCCTGCCTGCCTGCTCGCCTGGCTGGATGCATCCATGCATGCATGCCTGTATGCATGCATGTACGGATGTATGCATGTACGTATGTATGTGGATGGCAGGCAAGCAGCCAGGCAGGCCTGCAAGTAGGTGGGCAGGTATGCCGTCGCATGCATGCATGTATGTACGAAGTATGTCCACATATGCATATCGGTATGTCTCCCAACATCTGTACTCTCTCTGTCTCTCGCTCGCCCTCTATGGCCATGTCCCTCCGTCTTAACCGTCTGTTTGGAGACAGGATTGTTTGTGTGTGCGTGAAGGTGTTTGCCGCGGCTTAATGCAGGAATATGGTCAGCGCCTCGGAGGCAGGGAAACACTCAGCCCCCAACACCCTAAACCCCCAAAACCCTAAACCCTAAACCCTGAACCGTCCCAAACCCTAAACGCCAAAACCCCCACAAAGTCTGAAGCCCCATACGCCAGGTTGACGACGCAAGAAACCAAATGACGGCCTGGGACTTCGTCATCAGGCGGCGGTTCCGGCTCCTTTAAAGGACTTTTGGGCTCAGGGATTTTGGTTTCGTTCAGTCTTGACATCTGTCCAGACATGAAATGTATGCAGATCTCATCTGCTAGAGAAGTGCACAGAGTGCGGTTCTGGGAAGTGAACCCAGGACCCCTCGCACTCGCTAGGGTTTCGGCTGGAGGCTTTAAGGCTTGAGGGCTTGAGAGGCTTTGCTATTTAGAGCTCTTGAGGAACAACGAAAAAATACAAAAGTTCATCTCTCGATGATACCACTAAGATGGTGCCGATGATAATGGGAATCGTGGCTTTTGGGTGATCATGCACGAGGGTCATATACAGTCGTTTATGACCCCTGGAGCGAGTCAAGTTCGTCGTAGTCTTCGTCCTGATAGCAATGTCGTCGTCGTCGTAGAACTGGTAGAAACTGATTGTAGCAGCAGCAGCAGCAGCAGCAGCAGCTGTCACGAAAATCGTAGGAAGGGTACGAAGTGGCAGAAATCACCATAGCTTGAGCAGCACTATGGTCTGACGGCTTGGACTCTGAACCCAGCTTATATCACCCTAAGTCTTGTCGGTGTTTTACGGTTTCATGCCATGGAATCTCCTCAAGCAGCTGTCCGTCGTTCTCTTTGGCCTCACCCAGGAGCACACAAGATGGGTGCCTTAAAACTTACAATAGCTTGTTGGGGTTCTGTTTCGCATAATTGGGGGGGAACATACTGCTAATTATTCCAGCCCAGAGATATTACCCTGCCTCGAAGCGAAATCGAAATTGCAGACTTCTGCTACAGCCCTGGATATGTTTTTGCATCTAGGTTCGAGACCATGAAGTAGCATCTGATATTAGTAGTTCCAATCTTTCACGAGATTGATTGCGGCTACGATGGTGGCTGTGACTCTTGTAGCTTTGATGGTCAAACTGACAACAAGAATGCTGCTGATAAACACAGCGTAGTATTGATACTAATTGTACTAGCAACCACAGAAAGAATGCGAATAACAACGAAAACATTAAACATTGTCATCATCATCATCGACAGCACCCAGCATTTAGAGTGGTAACGATCGCCGGCCTGGTAGCTTATGCCACATAACATCCCTCCCCGAGTTTTCAAGTCACCTTACCGGAACCCTTAGGTCCCAGCCGGAACATTCCGTGCTGAGAGACCTCTAAAACCCTGAAAGCTGTTTAGGGTTTAGGGCTTAGGGTTTAGGGTTAAGGGTTTAGGGTTGAGGGGTTTAGGGTGTGCCGCGAAAAGACTTCAACTTTACGGCAGGCCTGGTCCTGAGCAATTCTGACGATGTCGGCGAGCGTCATCGACAGCCCGAACCTGGCACAAGCCGTTCAGAAGCGGAAGTACAGCGACAAGAGCTAGGGAAGTGCAAAGAAAGCTTAAAGCCGAAATCCTTGCAGAACCCGATTCCTCCTACACCCGCGACCCCCAAAGAGGCTCACGCGCTAAGGCCTTGTCCTTGGCAAAGGAGCCCTGAGAGTAAAGGTGTTGTAAACCCTCTTGCACCCTCCCAAGAACCCGTTTAGAAACCCTGATAGTACAATTCCCTAAACCCTAAACCCTTTTGCACCCCCCCAAACCCTAAACCCTTTCGTACCTTTACTGCAGCCCTTAAAGGAACCTTTAAAGGAACCCTTGAAAAGGAACCCTTAAAGATCCCTTAAAGGAACCCTTAAAGTGTCCAAAGAATAGACCGGGCGTTCCGGCGGAGATGGCTCTGGGAGCACTCCGGCTTTCTGCGAGGGCACCTGATGAGTCAGATGAAGTCATCTGTCCAGTGCAGGAGCTGTAAGCTCTAGGGCACCAGGCTTAGGGCTCAGGGTTTGGGATCGAGGGCTCAAAACTCAGGGTTAAGAGAAGAGTCGAAAGTTCAGGATTTTAGGGTTTAGGGTTTAGGGTTTAGGGTTTAGGGATCTGGGGCTTCTAAGGCTGCTACGCTTCAGGTTCTGGAGTTTTGCGTTGGTCAGACTCACCGGACGCCGACTTTCGAGAGGAGCCCTGTGTGAACCAGTTGCGACTGGCTCAATGTCCAATCGGGTTTAGGGTTTCCGGTTCAGGGTCTGGGGTTGAGGGTTTGCGTGAAGATGACAGAATTGAAATAAAGGACATTGCACCATGCTAGAGCATGATACAGTCTTACAAGCTCGCAAGCCTTAACTACTTCCGACCACATGTCTGTAGACTCGTGCGATCGACCTTGCGTATACCTTTCTACGGTTCCTGATCTTGCCAGTCTTGTCTGCTAGGTGCCGAAAGTCGAAATCATGTTTTGGAAGTTTACTGCTTCGGCTTTCACAGAGCCCTAACCCCTCTAAACCCCCGACGTAGTGGTTTAGGCTTTTGGGCTTCCGAGGTTCAGGTATGGTTAACCCTAAACACAACCCTAAACCCTAATCCAGAATTAGGAACCCTTCTAGGACCCTTACAGCACCCTGAAAGGAACCCTTCTTGGAGGATCATGGGACTTAGGAAGTAGGGTTAGAAGTACCTTATTTGGGGTTATAAGTAGCTATAAGTATGGTTACCTTACTTATAACCCTGTAGTTACTAAGTCCCATGATCCTTTAAGTTGAAGCTGTGTCCCCACCAGGCGGGGAGAGTCCGAAGACGTGCTGGGGCCCAAGCGGGCAGCGGCGCCGTGCCGCGGGCCTCTTGGGGACTAAGGCTCTGGGGTGACTAAACTGAACTTAGAACCCTAGCAAAATTATGATTTTAGCTGTTTCTCAGGGATTATAATAAACAGAAAAATTGAAAATGATTTAAGGATTTCTAAGTACCCCTAAGGTGAGGGAGGGACGCGAAGGTTAAGGTAGGTAGGGTTGCAGAAGCTCGATGTGAAAGATTGAGCCTTCGACCGTCGCGCTTTGCACTAGAGAGTGTAAGCCGTGACCTTCAAGCCCTGAAGCTCACGACGACTCTCTTGTCTGAAGCATCTTGCGCTTTCACAGCGTCGTTTTTGCATACAGGCTTCAGAGAAAATTGACTCCTGTCACTGATCGTAGATGCAAAGGGCTACGCTGCAATTTCATGATCTTTGCATACCTGAGAACGCGATCCCTCAACCCTCCCAGTACTGAGTAAAGCTACATACAAGCCTCACTGCAACCAGGCCGGTCCCTAGACCTAGAAAGTCGTGTCCGAGTACATCTGTTCATCGTTCTCTCTACCCGGCCCATAATAAGGATCCTGCTATTCGGGGGGTACTAGATTAGGGTCCCTCTCATATCATCGAATCATCCACTGCTCCTTTGTGCCAAGGGGCCCAGTGGGAGAACTTTTCCTCCGACCGCCGGCGGGGAGATCCTCCGGCTCGATGGTGCTTCATCTCTACGATGATGAGGGGAATGAGAGTTTCCGAAAATAGGGGACCCTAATATAGTACCCTCAAAAATAGGATCCGTATTTTATAAGGACCCAAAAACAAGGTAGCCCTATTTCCGGAAACCCCCGAATGGACATGGTGATGACTGAAGAGAAGAAAGCCAGGACGAGCAGGACCAAGAGGATTGAGACGACCAGGATGATGAGGAGCAGAAAGGAGATGGCGCTGTGGCTTGAGATGCTGATGGCCTCACAATCAGCATCAGCCCCTTAAAACCTGCAGCTGTCACTGAAGTGTCCCATCCAGCTGCCTCTTACTGCTTTGAACTTTGACTGACTAAAGCACTACAACCACTGCCAACTTATTTCTGTTTTCCTCCTCCTCCTGCGGCTACTACTACCACCACCACCACCACCACCGCCACCACTACTACTACTACTACTACTACTACTACTACTACTACCACTACCACTACCACTCTCTCTCTCTCTCTCGATCGCGACAGAGTCCAAGTCTGCCTAGCGGGCCGTTGGGCGGGCAAATTGCCCGGCTGACAGACAGCAATGTCTTTGACACTCCCGATAAAAGAATGAGCATCGCTCCACGGAGCCAAGCATGCTCAAGGTTCGGACCGAGGTCCCAGCAACCGACACATGTGATTGATCGCTGGCCATCCTTGACCAGGAACTGCGAAAACGAGAATCAGCTATCAGAAGAAGCAGGCCTGACATACAATCAGCCATCAGCCATCGCCACTATACAAACAGAATCGGCTAGCCCTCATCGCCTGGGAGACTCAGGAGGATTCAAGTTTTTCACGGAGCATCCGCTGCCCGAAAGATCGCATGACCTCAGTCGGTATAGCAGAGCACCAAAAGCACTGCTCAAGGAGGCGCCGCAACAGGCAAGAAGAATCATTTTTGCTGCACCCCATCGCTGCTTTGATGCCCCTGTCGGAGTCCTCAGATCGTCGAGCTGGTAATCCACGATGACATGAAGCCCGACTTAACCAAAGCGCGGCGATCCTCATTGCACAAGCGCTGAGGCGAGTCGATGTGATAGGCCAGGAGTAGCAAGCGATCACCACTCCACGGAAGCGTTGCATGAAGCTCGCGAGGAGGGAAAGAGATGGCCTCCCGAGCGGACAGGATGTGCCCACGTGGACCTGCATTGGAAAGCCTCATCATGCCCGCGTTGTCGCCAAGGAAGAGCTCGCCACCCTCATACACCGAACACGGTAGGGCAAGATTTAGGCTGGATTCCAGGTTGTGCATATCCTTGTGAGGCGGGGCCGCTGTGTTCATGGTAAGCGTTATTGTGGTGAACTCATGCTCGTCGTTCCAGGTCCTGACAATGGCCGTGAGTGCCCTCGTAACCCATGGAAAGCGCGACATCCATACAGTTAGACCTGACATGGGCCCCCTGATCCAGGCACCCACCGTGAAGCGCTTGGGATCCTGAGTGGTCGAGCACATGTCCTCATTGATCTCCCAACGCATGTTTTTGTCCCGCGGAAGTAGAGAAACAAGTCGCTGTAGTTGGCACCAGCGAGCCTGACCATGTAGTAGGAACGAGTGAGCAAGGGCGTCGGCACGAGAGTCAGGAGGCGGAAGATCAGCAACATCAGCACCTCGAAGTAAGTAGATGTGCTGTGAGGCGAACTCGAACTTGAGATCGAGCTCGAACGCCATGATCGGCCTAGACCCTGCAAAGTAGTCACCATTGTGGACATGTTCCAAGGCAGGCTGTATCGACGGCACCCCACCAGATGGCTTCACCTCAAGCTGATCAGCACAATCCTCTTCAGCCATATCGTCCAGGAGAGACATAACCTCTACCCCCTCAGAGCCCTGGGCACAAAGTAGGCGCCGACGCTTGACCATCAAGGGATCGTAGCACTGCCGCTGAGGTAGTGTCAGTACAGGGTACCAGGCAAAGTCAGACCTAGAGCTAGAGCCCAGCCTGGTCATGTAGCTCAACCGATGCACATACTAGCCCTGCCAGTCGCACATCACTCAGGCACAAGAGTCTCAGCAACGCACTTGAGAGCGCAGCCACTGAACCCCGAATCAAGAAGCGAGGTGCATACCACGTCCAGCGCCATTCTTTTCCAGCAGGACTGCTAGGCCGCCGCATTGACGCTCCCTGCACAATGACGAGGGCGGCACAGCCAACCTCCATGATCAGCACGCGCCACAGCTTGTAGCTGGCACGGCACAAAATCAAAGCAAGATCGTGAGCTAGCGATCGCTGACCATATCAGGCCTCCGAGACGGCCACGGCCAATGCTGAGCGCGCAAAGCGATCCACTTTAAGCTGCATCGCGAGCAAATGAAAGGCGGAGCTATGACAAAGCAGGCGAAGCGAATCACGAAGCTCCGCCGGCCCTTCTCCATGTTGCCCTGTCTGCACCAAGAAGACAAGAGAGTCTCCCCGCATTTCTTCAGCCATGGGACGTGTGGGATGAAAGCGAGCAACTGCAAACTCACGAGGGCAAAGCTTAGCAATGGCATCCACGTGTGCCAGCACCTCAGACTGCGAGAGCGGTGGCTTTGTAGTGTCCACCTGGTGCTTATTGTTCGCTGCATCCCAACGAAGAAATGACCATGTAAGCGATGGGGTCCGCGACAGCCAGCCAAGTTTCTCCATCTTAGCCAAGGTTTCCTCCTTATCCACCACCTCCTCAAGACGTGTCTTGAACTCCTTGAACAAGCAGTAAAGCAACGCCGCTCTCATCGGTCGATCAAGCTTGTTTGGCTCTTTTTGTTTGATCTGCCTCCAAGAGTTCGCCGCCGCATACAGCATGGGGACCACGGACGACGGAACATTCAACTTCATGTGCATGACAAACGAAGATTCCACCTTCATCAGATTAATGGCATCCTCATGCCGCACAAGTAGGCGCTGCATGAGCTCCACCGTGTGCCGCAAGCCCCGAAGCTCAAACGATGGGGCTGCTGTCCACGCACGTTCATCACCGCCATGTTCACGGGAGCTCCAGCCATCACCACCACCGCCACCACCACCGCCACCACCCCCTCCATGACTACCCCAACGCGGAGCATAGCCACCAGGTCCTCTCTGCCAATCTGAGCCTCCACGGCGCTTGTACCCGGAGAACGGCGCCGCTCCCTTGCCGCTACCGCCACCACGACTCGGAGCCCCACGCCCATCAGCGCCACCCTTGGCCTCATTGGCCGCTGTCCGTGCCGCTTTGGCTTCACGCTCCACAGCTACATCTTCCGGAGCACCGGACGGCGCACTGTTTGCGCCAGGAGCCTGATCCACGCTCGCATTGGCTCCCTTGGGCCAATACTGCTGATAAAAGCCCCATTCTTCATCATTGCCGAGCATGTCTGCATCGGCCATTGTGCGAAGAGGCCGGCGCCTGCTAGCAGGCAGGCTCGTCAATCAGTTCGATCGGGCCCGCGTCAGACTCCACGTCTGCTCGAGCCGGGACGAGTAGCGCAAGGTACACTCGCCGCTGCAGATCCAGCGTGAACTCAACCCGCACCGAAGCAGAGCTATCATCAGCATGCCACCAGCTGGAGTCCATTCTGAGCACCGCGCGATAGTGACCACAGTCCAGGGTTTCACCCTGATGTTCGATCAGAGCCGCGACCTGGAAGTCATGCCACCGTACGGCTACTCCTTCGGTGAACACCGGCACTTGTACACAGTCCGAGGGAGCAACCGGCGTATGCACTTTATGACCATCACCACACCGCTCAATTTGAAGAATCAGCAAGCTGGGAACCTCAATCAAGGCATGGCGAAACTCCTGTGCAAACCACTGGCTGATGAGATCCTGTAGGGGACTTGCCACAAGACCAATGGGGATCGCAATGGGATGAACGCCACGCTGAGGAGTTCGAACTTGGTCGAAACGCTGATATCGGGCTTCCCACCGAGCCAAGCTGAATCCCAATCCGCGAAGAAGAACTGAGGCAAACTCAGAAGCATCGTGTTGCCTGCCATCAAAGGACCACCTTCTCAGAACGGAGCGAACTATGAGTTGTCCACTAAGAGCCAGCGCTTGATTGCGAGAGACCGCCTGCTCCGCCAGCCGATAGAAGCCCTGAATGGCATTTCCCAGCCCGTCGGCACCCTGCATGGCAAAGAGCAAAGCGTGAATCACAGCATTCATGAAGCAGAGGTTGCCACCGTTGCTTAGCCGAAGCCTAAGCAGCCAGCCGGACTCCAGGACCGGAGAGGGGCCCACCACGACTCCAGATGGCACCTGCAATGTAGAAGTGGCTACCGCAACTTTCGGTGGCCGCATAGTCGATGCCGAGGAAGAGGCAGCCTTGAGACCCGGACCAAAAGCCCGACCGATCGGGGTGGAGCCAACCTCGAACAACTGATACTGCGGAGTGCTCTGCCATTGTTTTGCTGCGGGGCCTTTGATGGAAATCGAGTCGACCATCCCCAGACCACGGAGCTGCCGCACTGCCAGAAGCTGGAACAAAGCAGAGCATTTGCCACTATGATCCAATTCATTTTTGGCCCGACTACCACAGAATCGACACGGCACAACAAAGACCGCAGACAGACTTCGAGCCTCCGCCGTTGCCACCACTTTCACTTTCCTGTACTGCTCAGGATGAGACTGCCGCCAATGTGCCTTGATTTTTCCCGCCTCCTTGACCCACTGTCGGCAAAGTGCACAGCGAGTAGCCAACACACGAAGTCGAGAGCCTCCGGCGCCAAGCTGTGCGGGGGCAACCCTGAGAGCATCCGCAATCTGGCATGTGACCGTCTCCTGCCCTTGAGCGCCAGCTGGTGGTACAGGAGGAGAGACGATTTCCTCCTCGCGAATGCGCTCCAGCATTTGGTCTTCTGTCAAACCCTCAGCCAAGAAGGACTTCACCCTAAAGCAAGTGCCTGTTGTGATGTGACGCTCCAGCGATCGCCAATCAAAAAGCCGACCCTGACAAAATCGACAAAATGGCAATCCAAATAGGGAGTGAACATCTTTGCGAAAAGATAATTTGGCCTGAGTGTTGATCTCGGGATGCCGGTGCATGATATGCATCTGCACGCTGGCTTCAGAGTCAAAGTACACCCCACACACCGGGCACGCACTGCTCAGGGCCACGACCAATGGCTCCAAGGAAGAGCCCACCCCCACCAGGGGCACCTCCAGAACACGATCCAATTGGTCCAATACCTCAACGGCACGTGCTAACTCTGGGGCCTTGAGCTCAGCACTGCGACCACAATCGGCACGAATGGAGTCCACCTTCCGAGCAAGCTGATCACGAAGCGCCACCGCTGGAGTAAACTCAGCTCGAGTCAGCACCTGCACATTGCTCACCCCCTCCTCGTAGATGCGAAGAATCTTCCGGTAGTGACCTGCCAGGACGGAGACGCACCCCTTATAGACAGGCATCGTCACGCCCACAAAGACCAAGGAGTATGCAAGACACGGCCACACTGTTGCCTGATAAAGGCGAGCACGCTGACGCTGCGTGAGCGCTCCGCGCGTGCGCAGAACCCGACCAAGCTCCTGGAATCTCTGCTGCGCGACCTGTGCTCGAGCAGCGAAAGTCTGTTGCTCAAAGCTATCGTAGGACAGCACCGCGCCCAAGTATGGCATAGTGGCTGCTGTAGGAATCCAGTAATCCTGAGAACCAGACCTAATGCGCACATGCTGACCTCCGTCACGCCATACCAAAATGGACCGGCATGCCCTGGCAACCGCACTACCACGAAGCCTCAACACAATCAAGCTCTTCTGGAAGTTGATCGACATGCCTAGCGATCCCAGAGTGTCGATCAGCAGCCTGATCTCGTCCAGCGCCAATCGAAAGCCTGCAACATCTCGCAAAAGCCAGTGTGCATGAAGATCATCCGCGAAAAGACTGTAGCGATCATCACGCAGCCGCCGGCCTTTTTCCCGGAGAGCCTCGCCAAGCCTTCTATGCATTCTCGCAGTCCAGGCAGCAAAAATAATGGGGGCAATGGGACACCCCTGCCTCAGCCCTCGAGTCATGCGTACTGCCTCCGAGGCCCCACCATGCTGAACAAAGCACCTGGTTTGGGCATGCACACCAACCAGAAGGACAGCGATGGCCTCGCCGACACCCGCCTCGAGCAAGCTAGCCAAGATCTCCGAGTGGGGCACCGCGTCAAAGGCCTTCCGCAAATCCAAGCTTATCATAAGCCCTCCAATTAAAGGCTCAGTCGCTTCACCAAGTAGTTTGGAAGTGTGGTCATGCTGATGCTGTTTAAGCAAGGTACGAACAGCACTGCAATGGAGTGTAGCACGAAGAAGCGGGTCAGCAGTAGAGGTACCCGGGCGATAAGCATATTGAGGCGTGGACCGCATACTGGAAAGTATGACCGAAGAGATCTCGTTCCGCAGGACAATGAGAAAAGCCTTCGCGTCCACGGGCATTAAGCCGATACTTCGCAGGTTCTCCGGACTACTAGGGGTTTTGCCGGCCTTGGCCAGCCACGCTAGCTGCACCCATGACCAATCTGATGGAATGTGCGGCTGATCACCACACAGTGAAGCCTGTGCAATCTCTGACAACCGGTGGGCCGCCTCTGCACAACCATTCTTCCAGGCCTGCACCTGGGGCTCTCCATTAGGCACCGCCTTGCCGGATCGCATAGAAAGGAGTGCAGCTTGCCAAGCTTCCGGTCTGAAGATCTGTGGTGCAATTGGCTGCAACTGGACCGAACATATGTGCTCTGGACTCCGAGCCTTGAATAACTCCGCGGCATATACCGCTAGCATCTTGCACTCCGCCCTGGGATGCATGACGTTTCCATCCGCATCACGCAGCCGAATAGAGCGTCTAGCTTTGCGAGGAGACAACCACCGAACACACTGAAAAAGCCCCTTACTATCCCCCTTTCTCGCAGCGGACTCTGCAAGTTCAAGAATGTCAAGGAGCTGCTGCCGCCTTCGAGCGCGCGCCAGAGCGCGAAGCTCCCGATGCCTTCGTCGGAGCTGAAGAAAGAGCCGAAGTCTGTGAAAGGCATCCCTCATGGTGCGGACGCGCTGTGCCGCTAGCTGTTTCCTAGCCTCCCAGAAGTGAACAATTTCACCATCAAGCCCTCGTAGACCCGGCTTCTGAACTGAAGGTACTGATACTGGATTCTGGGCTTGAATGTCGCGCCTCAAATCAGCGATGGCAGGCAACTCCCTGTGCAAGGGTTCACTGCAGCCACGAGCCCCACGACTCAACCGCCATGGAGTCCACCGCAGAGGAATCATTGCCTGTAGGAGCAGGTGACCAGATGATCTCCAGCCCGCAATCGGAGCAACTTTGGGCACACAACGCTTGGCAGCCGAGTCAGCAAGAACTGACCGAACCAAAATGAAATCAATCTGCGATTTGCCCTTACTGTGGAAAAAGGTATGGCTCTGGGATTTGCGGCCCCAAGTGTTAAGGGCACATAACTGATGCTTCTGAAGTAACCCCGTGAGCCACTTACGCTCAGAAACAACTTCAGCAGTTTGATTGTGCGGCAGCACACCACCACCCGTACACGGTGGAGACTTCTCCAGACCAGAATTCAGATCTCCCGCAACAATGATAGAGGATCGCGTAGGCAAGGAGCGCAATGCCGTGTCCAGTTTATCCCACAGACCCCAACGCAACTGAAGAACCCTTGCAAGCTCAGCAGAACCAAAGGGAAGAGTATGCTGATACACGCCCAAGATGTCGAGATGTTGCCCTTGCGCAAAACACCGCGCCTGAAGAAGCCGCCCCGGAACCAACTCTTGCCATCGCAGTGTGTCCCGCGAGCAGAAGTCCTCCCTGATCCCGAGCATAACGCCACCAGAGCGAGGTTTGGCACACGGGCTGCCCACAAACGTCCAACCGTCTTCGCTCCACTCTTGAAGATTCGATCGATGCGTTTCTTGGAGAAGCAGAATATGAACTTCCGGATGCTGTCTGAGATATAGCTTGATCTCTGCGAATAAGAGCTCCGACAGACCCCCACAGTTCCATGACAATACTCCGACTCTCTGCTTCAGGGTTTCCCTAGTTGGCCGCATACCTGCTCCAGACGACAAGGAGGCGCTAAACAGCTGCTTTCCTTTGTAGTTCGAGGTGCCCTGGCGCTCCGCTCGGGCAATGGCACGCTTCAATGACCTCTTCTTGATTCTCGATGAATGAATGTCAACCACATTGATAGAGCCGGCCTTAAATCCCCTCTCGTTTGCCACCGAGGCCGAGGCCAAGGTAGCTCCAGACACCCCAAGGGGAGGCATGTCAACCCTCGCGCCGAGAGACACATCTTCACCTTGACTGCCCACACATCGGGTCTCTCCCCGGAGTTGGGACCGGGACGAGCGCGCACCGCCAAGAAGCTTGTTCTTCGGCCGTACATGCGCATGCTCCACGTGGGTGGCACTGCGTTGCGTAAACTCATCATGCTCCACTGCAGGACACGTTCCAAGACCCTGGAAAATCTGTATCTGAACACCCATCCGAAGAAAACGATTGGACCAAGTCTGGCCGATTCCTGACGCAGTAAGCTCGAAAGGCAAGCTCACAGTCGCGCGGAAAGAGTTCTGCAACGTCCAGCACTATATCAGCTTCGCTAGCCGAGCACCAGAATGAATGCAAAAGTGCCAGCACGTAATGTCGACTCGGATGATGAAGAGAGTCCCAGAAATGAGTTTCCAGAAGGATGTCTATAGCTGCTGCTTTAAGACGCCAGCAACAGGAAGAGGTGCAGCAGTGAACTTCCATGAGACCACCCTACAGTTTTGAGCCGCTCGTGGCGCTTACCACTACCACTACCACTACCACTACCACTACCACTACCACTACTGCTACTACTACTACTACGACGACGATGACCACCACCACGACGACGACAGCGACAGCGACAATGACAACGACAACGGCAACGACGACAACAAGCACTACTGCTGCTGCTACCACCACCAACAACAACACCACCACCTCCGCCACCACCACCACCACCACGACTACCACTACTACTACTACTACTACCACCACCACCACCACCACCACTACTACCACCACCACCACCAGCACCACCACTACTATATACTGGTACTACTACTACGACGACGACGACGAGCACCACGACCACAAACCACGACTACCCCGACGATGCTGACTAAAACAACTACGACAGCGAAGATCGCGAAGCTCGAAGCACTAAAAACGACAAACCCACCCAAGCTTCAGACTCTCAACCTGTCTCTCACATGGCTTCTCTTGCGCACCCTGCTGTGCACGGCGCGGTGGCGACTTTCGCCGTCCAAGCACCGGCCGACGCTCGGTCGTCGTCCAGCCTTTGGGGCGTTTGGGGGTCTAGGGCTTAGGGCTTAGGGTTTCAGGGGTCTGGGTTTCGGGGTTTCAGGGGTCTAGGGTTCAGGGTTTGGGGTTGGGGTTTTTGGGGATTTGGGATTTCAGTGCAGGGGTTGAGCTTGCAATTTGGAGGGTTTCCGACCAAAGGAAAAATCCACAACTCCCGACATCCCTTGACCCTACAGGGCCGAAAGCCCAAACCTTGGGCCCGAAATCCCGGTATCTCCAGCAGTGCTCGGGAGAACCTGGGTGTATGGACTCTAGAAAGGGTTTCGGAATCAGAGGGATTGGGGCGGCGGTCTAATGTAGGAACCTGATTAAGAAACCCTGAGCCTATAACCCCAAAATGGTAGGATTCATTTAAGGAGCCCTCATAAAGGCCCAAGGTTTCTTTATCAGGTTCCTACACTGGCCTTCCCTGAGCCCTGCACTGAAAGCAACCCCAAAACCTAAACTAAACTCTCACGCCAAAACTGCAAGAGCCCCTAAACCCAATTCCCTGAACCCCCCCCCCCCCAAGTTGGCAGCCTTCGCCATCCGTCGTCACCTCACAGCAGCTCAGGAAGTGAGATTTACGGGTTTCCCAGCTTCGACGAACTCAGCACTCAAGTGCGAAAGGACGTCTGATGTCTTGGGGTTTGGAGGCCTCAAAAAGGTGGGCTGAAGGTAGGTAGGATTAGGGATCCCTTATATCAAAACGCCAATGTGGGGATTACCCCACCTACCTTCACCCTAAACCCTAAACCCTAAACCCTAAACCCTAAACCCTAAACCCTAAACCCTAAACCCTTTGAGGAAATCTTTCGATCCAGTTTCGGCTCAGGGTCTCTCAACTTTGTGCTTTCCGGTCTCAGGGCGCCCTGGGACCCAGTAACTCGGGTTTAGGGTGTAGGGTATAGGGTATTTAGGGGTTTAGGGTTTAGGGTTTATTAGGATTTAGGGGTTCATATAGGGGCTTAGGGTTTAGGGTTTAGGGTATTCTTAATGCCGGTGCTTTGCACGACAGTTGGGAAGCACGCGACAGGGTTGAAAGAGTTTTGGGGCCTCATGAAGGGTTTAGGGTTTAAGGCTTCGGGCTAACCCTAAACCCAGTGATTTCGGGCCGCTGGAGTTTGTGGCTTTTTGTGCTGGGATGAGGTCGGTTGCTCGTGATGCTGGTTCACATCGCGCGGGAAAAGCCATCCAGTAACCAACCGGATTATCCCTAAATCCTAAACCCTACACCCTAAACCCTATTGAGTTGTCTCGGCCACTGCCCATGTCGCGCTTTATCGCAGTGTCCGCCCCGCCAGCATACCATAGGAGCCTTAAGGATTAGAAGAACTCTTTTGGGCCCATTATACTGTAGAAAAATGCGGATTCCCCCAAAATAGCATTGGTTATTGCTTAGGCCCCTATGTACATTGCCCAAGAATGCTCATGATGCTCGCCTGCCTGAGGTAGCAAAAACAGAACGAAACCCCAAACTCTCTCGGTGAGAGGCCCCCAAGCCCGGTTTAGGGTTTAGGTTTTAGGGCCGGTTCAGCCAAACTCGGACGGCACTGTCGACGGCGCGGGCGGCTGTGAAGATACATACATACATCAATGCAATGCAATGCATTGCAATACAACACGGTACAATACAATTTATATGTGTATACACAAATATTTATATTTATATCTATATTTATATATACATATATATATATATACATATATATACATGACTATGAGCCCTGGAAGTGCCGGCAACTTCCTGCGGCGTTGCCTCAAGGGGACTGATCGGAGGAAGAGCCTGCGTCGCCTGGGTGCAAAGGCTCAAAGTCTAGCCTATTTGTCGGGTATCATGGGGAACTAAAGGTTAACCTTTTTGGTTGTATAGGGATTATATAGGGGCTCTACTACCCAGAAAAGGTTAAAGGTTACCTACTCTACTACTAGGCTAGGGTTTGGGATGCAAGGTGTAGGGATTCAGGCTTGAGGGTTAACGGGACTTGATTTTTAGGAGCTTAGAGATTAGGAACAAAAAACGGGTTGAGGCTTTGGGGTTTAAGTTTTTGGGGGCGGCTTCGGCGACGCAAAGACTAAGGGCTCAACTCATTATGGGGCTCAGCAGGTTTAGGGTTTTGGGGCTCTAGGGCAGGGCTATGCAGGTTTAGAGAGGGACTTCCTCAACAATAGTAATAGTAATAGTAATAGTAATAATAATAGTAATAGTAATAGTAATAATAATAGTAATAATAATAGTAATACTAAGATCCCTAAGCCCCAAAGCCTGAACCCTAGACAGCTCGAGAGCCTGTAGCCTGGACTCGAGACTGTGCACCCTGGATGGCAATCGCAGCATCCTCCACCTTACCTTTGGTTAGTAAGGAATAGGGCTCCTTTAAAGGGATCTATAGGGGTTTAGGGTTCCTTTAAAGGGATCCTTACCGGAATGGAAGATTGGTAGTAATAGTTATAATTGTACCCCTATTCCTCCATTCCCTACAAAGGTAAGCCACTGTGCAAGACGGGCTAGATTGTCTCGAGACTCAGATCCCACCACTGGACGAGGAAGCCAGCGACTCCTTTTTTTAGTGTTTAGGGGTTTGGGGTTTAGGGTTTAGGGTTTAGGGGTTAGGGTTTAGGGTTTACCGTAGTGTAGCTTCCCATCTTCAGAACCGCTGTTCTGAATGGGGAGCATTCCTGAGCCAAAGGAGTCTGCAGAAACACACACCCTTCTCTTTACACAGCCTCTGGTTTCTTGCGTTATGGTTCGTTGGCCGGGCGATAAATGCATTTCGATTCCGGGCGTGAGACTTGACTCCGTGCCCCAAAACCTCCACGCAATGTCTTACTGCTGATGGGAAAAATCCTGCATCACCCATTGTAAGGAATATACCATAGTTCCCATAGTTTAGAGTCCTTAGGGTCATGCAGGATTTTGTCCATCAACCAGCCCAAGCGACCCGTCACCGAGGCCGACACAGGCACGTTTATGCGGAGCCTCGGACGACATGTCCGATTGGAGGGTCTAGGGCTTAGGGTTTAGGGGCTTTGGGTTTGAGGTGTCTGATTTGCTTTCCGGAGTGCAAGCTGCAAGTAAGGCTTTCCGGCTTCAAGCTTCGAGCTTGAGGGTTGGAATCTCAACCGTGAGGAAGTGCAATTGAGATTGAGCTCAGCTTACATTACAAGTTCAAAGCAGGGTACAATGCCTGCACCCTGAAAGCCAACACTGCCTTGCCCTTGAACCCAAATCCAAAGACACACCCTACTTAGAGGACCACGGGGCTTAGCAAGTAGGGTTGAAAGTAAGGTCACTATAGTTATATCTACTTATATCCCCAATTCAAGTACTTATAACCCTACTTACTAAGTCCTATGATGCTCCTAGTAATCCCTAGCCCCTGTATGCGCTATTTCCCAAACCCACTTGTGTCCCAACTTGCGCCTGCGCCTGTACCCATATGGCCCATAAGCCCTCCGGGATTTAAAACATGTAACCCGAAAACCTGGTTCCAATTGTGTAAGTCCTTGTACGGAAATCGAAAGGCATAGAAACCCAATATGCAGACTGTAGGGAATAACCGAATAACCCGTTACCGTTTCTGCTAGTCAAGCCCCGGCATAAATTCGACCAAGCGAATCGGAAACAATGTGACGGGGCACACATGGTCGAAAACTTCTGGAAAAGAACAGTGGGTGCATGGTCTACAGATACAAAACCCCGACGCTGCCTAAGAGCCTACCAAAAGAAGCGAAACACCCGAGACCTTCACCCTCTTCCCTGTTTTGGTGCCGTAGGATCTACTTCAAGGTTCATGGTACTTAGTAAATAAGGTTATAAGTATAAGTAGGTTATACTTAGGATAACCCCACTTGGGGAACTTATAACCCCAGCTATAACCTATGACGACACCCACCACCCAGCATGTCCGACTCTGAAACTCCACACCGAGAAAAGCAGTTTAGAGCTGAGGGTCTAGGGTTTAGAGCCTTTCTTAAACCAAAGAGCCGAAAGCCGATACTCTGCAGCCTAATGTGGGAACCTGATTAAGAAGCCTTGGGCCTTTGTTACGGTTCTTTATTTGAACCCTACTATTTTGGGGTTATAGGCCCAGAGTTTCTTTGTCAGGTTCCTACATTGAACCATGAAGCGCCTAAACATACCTCCCAGCCAAGCTCAAGGCATTCTGCGAAGCTTGGCATACCGACACCCATGGCTGTCTTAACCCGGAGTCTAGTTCAGGGTTGAGGGAAGTTGGATACTAAGAGTATCCTGGTTTAGGGCTTTGGCTTTAGGGTTTAGTGGGTAAGGTTGCCGGCGCTGGGGCGTCGGCTCGTTGCTGCACGGACATGGGGTGCGGGTCGTTGAAGGCTTCGGGTTGAGGGTTTGGGACTCAGGTTTTACGGTTTGATTTTTCGGGTTTGGGTTTAGGGCTTGGACATGAGGCTGCAGTTTGAAGTAGAATAGGACATGGAAAGAAGGCCTGCGGAGAGAAATGTTACCAAAGAGCCACTGTTTCGGATGCGAAGAGCGCAAACATGTACACATGGTACTCCCACTCCCTCCCACGCCCCCACTGCGAGGCTGTGGCCATGGAGGGCGGCAGGGATGTTATACCATCGGGGGGAGGAGGAGCTTGGCAACACTGCAACAGGCAAACATACATACAGACCGCAAGATAGACAGACAGACGGGCAGACATAGTTACATACTTACATGCATGCAGGCGTACATGCTTTCATAAATACATACATGAATACGTATGCATGCAGGTACTTCTCTAGCAATATGCATGTATGACACCAAATGCTTTCCATAATCCCCTCCTAACCGGGTTGTGTAGAAGGGCTCGCGGTCGTTGGGGCTGCTGCTTGCTCACCACAAGGGTCGTGCGACCAACCAAGATTACAAGGCAACGACACCAAGCTGTCGTTAGGCCACCGACTTTTGCAAATGGATGGAAGCATGCTTGTGCAGACTGCGTTTGCTGCGGGCCAGGTAGATTTGCACTCTACAGCTGCTTGTCCTGTGAAGCGTTTCCGCCTGAGGGTTCAAGAGTCCATTTTGTTTAGTTTCTCTTCTGGATTGAGGGCTCAGCGTTTAGGGTCCAGCAAGTTAGGACAGATCGCATGGACGGCAGATCCTCCATCGCCTCACTACATTGAATCCTGAGGCTGCACATCGACCTAAACCCTTAACCCTGAACCCCTAAACCCTAAACCCTAAGCCTATAACCCAAGTCGCCGCACAACGATCTTTGCTCTCTCTCTGAGGATGCGCGATCGATGACTTACCCTGCCTAGCCAGCCTCTGGATGGATGGACCAGGGAATTTCGATGGCAGCAATAAAGGGGCCTTAATAATCAGAAGGGGGTTTGGAGGCCATTATACTATAAGTGTAGTACGGAAGCCACAAAATAGTATAGGTAACTATTAAGGCCCCTTTATGTTAAAACGAGAACAACATAATCTAAACAGGGGAGTAGGCGCAACAACACAGGTTACGATGGATAGGACTACTGACATTGCGACGACCATGATCATGAACAGAACGTCGCTCGGACGTTGTCTGAGTGTGCGTGGTAACACCCAGTTCTCCTTTCTAGGGAGCTCACTTGACCGCTTCGGAGTTGATCCTGGCCGCCTAAACCCTAAGCTCTAAAACCTAAGTCGTCCTGGTGGCACCTCATTCAAGGACCACGGGTTATGCGCCAAGCCTTTCGGTAAAACAACGGAACTTTTATGATCAGAATCAGGTCTTGGTGACTAGAAGACTACAGTTAAAATATTTTGGACTATAAGACTATAATGTGGACAATCGTTCCATATGTTTCCCCTAAAATTACACGGTCATCCGGATCTCGCAAATGTCGTCAACCCTCGGTGAAGACTTTTGGCTTGAGAAAATAAAGCCCGCGAGCGGTAGGTTGGCCTTGCAGGTCAGGTTGGGGTTCCGGCTGATGGTTAATAGTGGGATTTACGTCGTTGAAGATGGCGAGTTCTTATGATGTCAGCTTACTAGGTTCAAGGCTACTGAAAGGTCGGTGTCGTGCTCAAGCGATTCGCCACAGGATAGCTGCGACAGTCCACCATGAAAACATCGAGATCAGAGTCAGGAGAAGTTCCCGCTCGGGTTGACGGAAGACGTAGATCTGGATCGTGTAGCAAGCGATGTAAACCAAGAGGTTCACGACAACGATGGCATTCGATAGCAAGAAGTCCGAGTACTGCCCACGACATCGTGCTCGCCAGCGGTAACACAATCTGAAGCAGAGTTTGTCTAGCAGAGGAAAGATCGCAAGCAAGTAGGTGAACGTCTGGGCCAGATCGGCTATCTGTCCGCTGGGATCACTAGGCCGGTTAGCTGCATACTCAAGACGAATCCAGACATACGGAGTTGAAAGAAGCACGATGCGTTGATAGGAGATAGCTTTGTATGCAAGCTGATCAATGATGGCCATCCGCACTTCGGATTGAACTTGCGACTCAAAGTTGTCCAGTGAGCTGTACCATGCAGTGATGCATTCAAGAATGACTTCGCGGTCGCATAGCGACTTGTCTTCATGGCCCTGATCGCAGCAAGCGCTTCTCGCATGCTCTACTTTGAACTCCCGGAGCTGCTCTTGAAGCGTCTCCACGCTGCGGGCATAGCCTCGAAGAGCGTGTGTCACGAAGCTGAAAAGCGGGCCAAGAACAGCAAGGAGCAACAGAGATTCTTCTCCCACCAAAACTGGCTCTTCCGAAGAGGCCAAGGAGGATTCAATGTATCCGTATGCCAGGGCTGTTACGCAGAGCAGCATCTCGCAGCCCAGCAGCACTGGCCCCAACAAGGGAGGAATAATCTCTAGATCTGCCTTGCAACCGGGACCGCGGCTGTGCAGAAAAGCGGCGATTTCGAAGATGCACCACCTTGGTTCTCCAGGACACGAAGGTCTGGTGTACGAAACAGAAATCTCTTTCGGCACAACATCACTCCTGCTAGCGAGACTTTGCAGAATCCAAGTCGCAGTCTTGTCACCCACGATGGATCCCAGAGAACCAGCATGGAAGCCGACTGCTTCAAAAATGCACCCATGCTCAGAATGGCCTCTCCCTTTCTGTCTTGGTCAGCTTGAGGAATGCATGCGATGTCTATAAACACCAGCTTCCGTGGACGCCAGAGCAGCAGGACGATGCAAAAGGCAACAAGCCCGGAGAACAGGCACCTGGACTTCGAAGTAACCAGGGAAAAAATGCATAGACTTTTATTTCATAATGGGTTTAGGGTTTAGGGTGGTTCCTTTAAGGAACAGGTACCCAAAAAAGGTATTCAAGTATGCTACTCCAAAGCCAGGGCACCATCTCCCAACCAGAAGTCCGGCCGAGACGAGGCCGCAGACTACACTCGCACTCAAGGATCCCGCAACGGTTGCCTATACTGAACTTAGAACCCCTAGCAAAAATTGTAATTTTAGCTGTTCCTTAGGGATTATAATAACCAAAAATTCAAAATTATTTCTTCTAAGTGCCCCTAAGTTGCCGGCACGCAATTATGGAGGTAAAGTATGTTGATGTACTTGGACCACCGGCCCCCCCGCCAGCTGTGTGACCAAAACTGGTCAAAGTGCGGTGTCTGCTGGCTGAGCGAGTGCAAAGTGTCGAAGTCACCTCCTAGTAGCCAGGTCGACGGCAAGTACCGCAGCAGCTTCCCAACTCGAACACCCCGCAGTATCTCTGGCCGTGTCGCCTCCATTTGGTTGATAAATGCAATGTAGAAGGGTGCCAGCTGTTGGCCTCCGTCGTTTACATCTTCGTTTGAAGCATTTGCACATTCGCAGGGGATTGGGTCCTGGAAGTCGCACGCTACCTCGGAAGTGGCGGTTGGCCTGCCTAGCACTGTCTCCGAGCTCGGCGACATGGCTCGGCCAGTCTCAGCTGGGTGAGAGATTCGATGCCTACATTTCAGCGAGTTACCCTCGCAACGTGACGAGGCCCCTGAGGGAAGTGTGTGACCTCTGAATTCGTACCGCGTGGTCTTTGAAGGACTTTTGAGTTTTTGGGAGGTTAGGGTTTGGGACATCGGGGCATCAGCGACACTGTTCTAGAAGTATCTGTTCCGACATCAGCCTTCATGAGCCCTCTGTCACCGTCCATTGCCTGTGATCTAAGCGGCTGCACGCACCTACACTTGGAACAACCAGTGGCCTAGGCCTACAGCCAGGGTGGAGGGTGGCAGGTGCAGGTCAGCCAAAACCTCCGATGGCTGAGAAAATCTGCGACGCATTGGCGAGCGTGGGAGCACAACGGACAAGGTATTTGGTCAAGAGCTGCGAAGATCCGCACCTCAAGCTGTGCACGGCCTCGTTGAACCGCCCTCTTCCCCTCAGACCACGTCGTATCCGAGGGCCGTGATGCGGTTGAAGAGCTCCTGCTGGGCTCTCGGAAGTTCCCCAAACCCTAAACCCAAAGCCCTGAACCCAAAGCCCTAAACCCAAAGCCCTGAACCCAAAGCCCTAAACCCAAATCCGGTCATGGTCGCGCCAAAACCCCCCAAAACGCGCTCAGGATTTGTGAAGAAATATTTTGGGTGTAGTGCACATGGGTCGTTCTCTCTAAATTGAGGGCCCCTCTTAGTAATTTAGAGAACTACCCACATGGTTTCGGAGGAGTCTCGGCAATAATCGGGATCTACCACGGGGTAACTGTTTGGTCTTTCTGCGGCAACTCATATTATCTTGCTTATCCCTGTGTAGGTGTATCAAACTAATTGCATCCACAGCTACCTTGCCGGCTTTCTACCCAATCATCCTGCCGCCGCGCAATGCTGCCCCAGCTGCGGTACTTCTGACCATACCTCCCTAATTTAGGGGCCTCAAAAATTAGTAGGCTTTTGGGGCCCACTATACAAAAAATACAACAAGGAACCCCCCAAATAGTACGGGTAACTTTTGAGGCCCCTCCACTACCCCGAACCACCCATGAAAACTGAATCCATGCGTTCTGATATCACTTCGCGGGCCCTTCTTAACCCAAAGTTTTCTTAGATCCCTCTAGGATGGCTTTCTGGCAGGGCTTGTGGGGTTTATGGCTTTGGGGCTTAGGGGTTTTGGGGAAGGACGTATCGAAATCCGAGGTGTCATCCGGTCTTCCGTCCTCCTCGTTGTGTATTCCGGGTGCATCCCTCTTTGGAGGGTCCCGAATAAACCTTGGGGTCGCAGCTGAGCAGCTGAGTCGATTGTTTAGCCATGGTGTGTTTCCATACCGCGAAGTTTCGTGGGTTCGGGGCTTAGGTATCAGCGGGGCTTCCGGGAATTTCAAGGTGTAGGGATTTAGGGTTGCGGCCCTGTTCACCTAACACTTCCTTGCAACAGGAGCGCTAGAAGGCACTGTGCACAGGCAGCCCCATGTCCGAGGTAGACAATTACTATAGGGGCCTAAACAATTAGAATAGGGTTTTGGGGCCCACTATACTACTGTCATAATAAGGAACCCCAAAGTAGCAAAGGCAATTCTTTCAGCCCCTATACTACCTCTGAAACGACGCAAAAAATGGCTCATGGCACATAAAAGCAGTATTCCTCGGCAAGGCACACATCTCGAAACTGCTCGCCCTGCGCCGTCACACGCATTGTCACCTTGACTCGGGGCATGTTACTTGGAGGATCAGGGGACTTAGTACTGTAAGTACACGTAGGGTTATAAGTACCTTAAATGGGGTTATAAGTAGATATATATATATATATATAATTTATAGTTACCTTTGTTATAACCCTACTATTACTAACTAAGTCCCATGATCCTCTTGAGGTCCCTATAGTACTTGCTGCGTAAAGTCTAAAAGCCTTCGAATTGCCAAGGATTTGTGTGGTTCTTCGGTAGATGCCAGTCAACTCCACCACAACATCAACCCACTCATCGTCCATCGGATTCTGCACGGGCTCCTCTTCCAGCACAACCTCAACCAAAGACTCATCCTCCCCGGCTTCCAACCATATTCCTCCCTTCTCCGTCTTCATATGCCGCAAAAAAGCAGGATGAGACTCGCCTGGAGGGCCCTTTCCAACGAGGTGATTAGGGATATTGTCGGCCACTGGCACTCTGCCTTCGTGGCCCTTTCCGGCGGGCAGCTGCTTTCCCGATGGGCAGGACGACGGCTTTGCCCTTGCCGCCCTTGTCTTTCAGGCCCTGGGCCTTTGCCACCAAAATCTACATATACGGACGATGCCTGGATGGACTGCGACATTTGCGTGTGAAGCTTATGATAACAGAGTCTAAAACCCTTCTAACATAGTACAAAATGACATAGTATCATGGTATAACATAGTACATTATAGCATAATATACTGCAAAATAGTATAGCGGAATATGGAGGAATATAGTATAGTATCGAAAAACCATAGTCAAAAGCATAGTATATAGTGCAATAAAGCATTACATAGCATACTAGAGTACAATATAGTTGCAAAAAAAAGTATAGCATCGTATTGGATTGAATTCATTCCTCAGCAGTTCCTGGCCGAGCGAATAATTGGTGTTGGGGCACAAACCCATAGGTCAAACACAACCTTGACCCTAAACCCTAAAGCCTAACTAAACCCTAAACCCTAAAGTCTAAACTCTAAAGCGTAAAGCCTCAATGCCACAGGGCATCACTAAGGGGGGCTCCGGGATAGTGGGCCTCGCCTTTGCTGCCATCCTTGACTCCTTTGCCACTTTGACACTGGGCCGGTACTGGCCTATTCAACCCGTATCCCCCAACCTAAGCCAGCGGCTTTGCAACAGGAACTTCACTTCCAATCTTACGTGGCAGCTCGTCAACGTTGCGTCGGAGCTCACCATGTACCCGACTCCTGAACTAAACCCCAAACCCCAACTCGTATACTATTCCCCAGAATCTGGTCCACAAAACCCCAAACACTGTCAGAGCGGCCACTGCGCTGCAGTCTGCCAGTGCCTGTGGAAGAGGAGACTAAAGCGGCTTAAGGGTTCAGCGTTTCGGGTCTAAGGTTTAGGTGTGAGCTTGAGGGGCAGACAGTTTAGGGGGTGTAGGGGTTGAGAAGAAAAGCTCGGGGGGGTTTGGTCCGACCCTAGCGCTTCCAAAAACCCTGACGAGGCGGCGATCATGGCTTCAAGATAGTTGGTTTCGAAAGTGCCTGACCATAGGGGCCTTGATAACTACCTATGCTATCTTGGCACTTCCTTTTTTTGCAAATATTATAATATAATTGGTCCAGAAAGGGTTTCGGATCGAGCGCCCGTAGCTAGGAGAGCAGGCACATTGCTGGAGCCCCAGTTCCGTGTCGGTGTGCCCGCTGGGCAAGCGGAACGTCATGAGCCTCGTGAATGCCCCGATCGACTTGGATGGCCAAAGCATGCCTACTTACTAGGGCAGTCCTCAAGGGACATGTATGCCACTCAGTGCCTCGTTTGCTGTCTCATGGTGCCGTTTCTTTGCGGGCACTGCGAAAGGAGCTGGAAATGCGCACTGCTGCCAATCTGGTTGCCCGGAGATCTGAAATCAAGGAGCTGGCAATCGAGGTAGTCGATGACGTCGTTGTGGGTCGTCATTTGGAGCAGTTGAAACCGGATAGATTGGCTACACTTCGTGACGTCTTTGTAGGGGTGTGGAAACACCGTTGCGATGGCACTGCTCGTGTACTACCGTGCACGAGACGCGGAGAATGGCTTTTCAGTGATCTACCGGATGTGCGTGGGGCAAGTGACGGCGACAAAACTTGTTGGGAGCTCTTCTGTCTCGAAAACGGAATTCTGCCTGATGGGCAACTGCCTTCGGAAAAAATGGCCAGCGGCGGAGATGATGCTGTTATGGCGTTTGGCGTAGCGCGACCTGGCGTGAGTACGCATGTGCCCAACCATGTGACAGTTGACATCGAGCTTACGTGTGCGGATGAGTTGCGCAGAGACGCTTACTGGCAACTTTTGAACAAGTGCAGCGGGGTGCCTACCTGTAAATCCGGCTGCAAGAAGGGCATGCATGACACGTTCGAGGTTGACGCCCATGGCAGCCGCTAAATCCCTGTGACACGGAGGCTGTACGGCAGCCCGCTTGCTGGGTGCCTTCGTGGCGGCTGGTGGTACCGCCGTGGATGCACGGACTTGGTCTGGGACAGGCGAGCCCAAGGCTGCATGTATCGAGACGGGCTCGTCGGACTCGGCTTGGGGCAATCTCTGCTTCGATCCCGGGGGGTTGCAACCAGGTGGACTGCTGCATCCGAGCCACCATGCGCTGCTTGCAGAGTGTGCCGTGCATGGCTGGGCGTGAGATGAGTGGTGGGGGGATGGATGGTAAGGTACTCGGGAAAAACTAGCAGGCGTTCAACATCAGCTATGAGGGTAAGCTTGACTGGTCTGGCTTCGTTGTTTCCTTCGATTCTGTGCTGTGATGCGCACCTGCATGTACAGCTTGTCGGGCTTGCACCGCGGTGTTACCCTGAGTCATTTATGCGAGCGCAGGGACAGTTTTTAGCACTCGCGAAACGAGGTGCGCTGGTTAAATCCCTCCCCACTTGGCAGATTGCTGTGCCAGGGTGCAATACGCGTGCCTGAATACTGCCGCAAACCTCCTCATTTGAATTCATCTGTGCAAGAGGCGAGTTCGCATCGGACCCATAGCCTCACGAAGAAGAAGAAGGGCCCAAAAACCCTGCTCTGAATCACAATGACACCGCCATCCCATCCTCGTCTTTACGGCTTGGGAGTTTCGGGTTTTAGGCAGTAGAGTTTAAGTTTCGGATTTACGGTTTAAAGTAGGCATCGACCCGATCCAGAATTGAACCCCACGTGTCTCCTTTTGGAGCACTTGCGGCGGAGAGATGGTTGGAGCAGCTCCGCAACAATACCCATAGTTTCCCGCGGCCATAACAACGACGAAGAGAAAAAGGACAGTCATAGCATTAAGCAACTGCAGCGGTCTTCAGGGTTCCATAGCATTGGCAAACCTAAACCCGTGAAAGCAACAGAGGAAACTAACAGACTAGTTTTTCGTCGGGCCAGAATTCTCATCACAGGCCGTGTGAAACAAAATCTAAAACCGACACGGCGAGCCTCAGCCGGCAGAGCGTGCGACAAAGCCCCGGACTCCGTCCCATCGCCTCTCCAACTGGCTTTAGGTTTAAGACTGCCCGGGCATTCGGGTGAGAACTGCTTCAGATCACTACCTGCTATAAAGATCGAGGGCCTACCAGAAGGGGCCTTACTAATTGGAATAGGGTTTTGGGGGCATTAGGGTTTTGAGGGCATATTATACTACAATTAGATAAAGGAACCCGCACAATAGTACAGATATTTATTTAGGCCCCTATAGTACTGCTCTTCAGAATCGGGACAAAAGCTTCAGGTACTACCCCGAAGCCCACGGTGCTTTCGTGAGCCTGCTTCCACGGAGCTAGAGCCTTGGCATGTACTAAAGGGGCCTTAATGGTTAGAGTGGGTTTTGGGGCCCAAAATACTGCAAAAAAACTATAAATATATTATATTAGTGCACCCCAAAATGATGTAGGTAATTGTTCAGGACCCCTATTGTACCTGGACCCTAGAACATCTTACCTTTTTCGGGTTCCTTCTTGTGAATTCCCTCTATAAGTCCTGAAAAAGGTAAATTATTCAGGGTCCAGGTACATCTAGGATTCCGGACCGCAAGTGCCAACCCTCGCCCTCTCGAAAACACCCTGAACCTTAATCCGTAAGGGTTACTAGGTTACTACAAGGAATCCTTTTACGGGGTTTCCATAAGAAACCCTAACCTGTCAGGCTTACTATCAGGGTTCTTGTAACGGAAGTTGAAGAATCACAGGGCTGACCTTTGCTTCCTCGGCGCGACGAGCGGCGCGCCTGGGACCACGGAGCATCTTTGCTGCACCACCACCGCCGGAGTCCATTGTGACAACCGCACTGGTACTGATAGCAACCACCACAACCACTACAGACAGAGTGAAGAGCAATAGTCAAATACCAAAGAAACAGTAAGGACACCAAAGTAGTAGCACGACAGGGACGACGAAACAACTGCGACCGCGACTCCGATTGCCACTGCTACTGAACCGCTACTGCATTACCTTTCGCTTCTACTACTAACTGCACCATTACCAAATTCTCCAATCACCACCATCTTCTTCATAAGTGCCAGCATCAGGACCATCATAGCAGATAACAGCATTATCCTGAGCATCATCACGACTAACAACAGTCGCTCGAGCAGCTAGGACCGTTCCCCTGGCCTCTGCGAATGAATCTAGGACCAAGCTCGCATCCGGCATTGAGTTGCAACAAAACGTCTGGCGGGAGACACCTACGCCGAAAACGCTTATGAAGACGAAGAAGGGTAGTCACTGCAGCTGCAGCACACCCGCCCACTAGGATACTTTGTCGTGTCCACAACAGCGGACCCGAATGAACCTAAACCCCCCAAACACCAAAACCCGAAACTCGAATTCGGAAACCCTCGACCCTAAACCCCTAAACTCGAACTCCGAAACCCTAAACCCCAAAACCACTAAACTCGAAATCCGAAACCCCGAAACCGGAAAATCCTAGCCCTCATCTGCCAAGGCGAGCCTCTGCCGGCAGGGTCTGCGAGAAAGTTGCAGAGTCCGTACTGTCGCCTGCTGGGTCTTCTACACTTCCATTGGGATAAGGACTTCTGGTATATTCAACGTGTAGATTTAGGGTTTAGGGTTTAAGGCTTTTTTTATAAGTGAGAGCTTAGGGTATAGAGTTCAGGGTGCAAAATTACAAATCATTCATATCAGGGCTTTGGATGTACAAAGATGCGAGATACCACAGCTTGAATCAAAGTCTTAGGTCAAGGACATCATGGCAGTGCCAGTGCCAGCGGAGGTCTTGAAGTCTTGGGTAAACCCTAAACCCATATCCCTAATCCCCCCCGGCAAGGCCCTGAACTTATTGTCCGTTGAAACAACACAATGGTCAGAACATGAGAACTAATAGTCATAATGATATTAATAATCGTATCAACAATTCCTGTACGAATAAGAACCAATGAATAATCGTCATCAGCATCATCGCAACTCAACCCTGAGCTCTCCAAAATCCTGCGCCCGAACCCCCCGAAGTCCTGAACCCGAATGTGAACAAATGGGTGGCTGTCAAAATTATGGTCCCCTTGTGGGTCCCTATCATAATACGGCACCTATTATTTAGGGTACCCCAAAAGGGACCACAATTTTGACAACTCCCCAATTGAAGCACAAAGCCGTCCTTTGCTTGCCCGGCGCGACGAGCGGCGTGCCTGACATGCAGTTCATCCGCACTCTGTGGCAATGGTTCCAGTAATTGCCCCAAGTGACAACTTCTTGACAAGGATGCATTAAATGCGCAGCCGGGGCCGTGTGGGAGCAGGACCACAAGTTGTCGGAGTAAGAATCGGGGCAAAAGTCGATATTGAGGAAGCGGTAGACTTTCTCAAACAGTAGGCAGTGCAGCTGCAGTAAGTATAACATTGAGAGAATGATGTTGGCAACGATGACTGCGCTGGTGCCCTTGGCACTTTGTAACACTACCTTCACACCGATGCAGCAAGAGTCACAGACTCTGCTGTGGTTCGAGCATCTCATAAGGTCTCACACGCACTGCCGGCCGTAAACACTGTGAGCTGTTTCCCTAGAGCCTAGACCCCACCACTCCTTTCCTCCAACGGCCCTAACCCTAAACCCAAAACCCCAACAGCCCTAAACCCTAAACCCTACCCCCCCAGCAGCCGTAAACCCTGAACCCCAAGAGCCCTAAACCCTACAATCCAAGAGCCCTAAAGCCCTAAACCCCAGCAGCCGCAAACCCTACGCCCCAAGAGCCCCTAAACCCTGTGGTACCTCGGCCGGCAAACTCAGAGGTAGTTCAGTGGAGTCTGTTCCGTCGCCTTTCCACAGTACCAGAAGTTTGGGGTTTAGGATTTCAAGATTCAGCATTTAGGGTTTGGGGGCTAGGGTTTAGGGTTTAGGCGCTTAGGGATTTGGGCTTAGGGATTTAGGGTTTAGGGTTTAGGGGCTTAGGGATTTAGGGTTTAGGGCTTTAGATGGGCGGCAAGTAAGGCATCAGTTCGGGCTTGCCGACTGTAGAGTTGCAGGGTCTTAGGGAAAGAAGAGGGTTTTAGTCACCTTCCGCTGCACTTACATTTGGTTAGTAGGGAATAGGGCTCCTTTAAAGGGATCTATAGGGGTTTAGGGTTCCTTTAAAGGGATCCTTACCTTTCATTAGTAGGGAATGGAAGAATGGTAGTAATCGTAGTTAGAATTGTACCCCATTCCTCCATTCCGTACTAACCAAAGGTAAGTGTATTGGCTTCCGGGGTTCTGCTGCGCTCTGCTTCTCTCTGCGTTCGTTTAAGGTTGCTGCCTGCAGAAAGGCCGGCTCTAGGGTAGGATGGCCTTCCATGGGTCATCGGTTTTCGGGAAGCCTCGTTGACCGCTTCCGACCCGAAACTCCACTTGATCCAAAGCACGGCAAGAAAGGGGCTTAGGGCTTGGGGTTCGGGATTTAAGTGCAATGTCACACGGCCCAAGTGCGTGTAGGTTTCGGGCTTGGCAATCCGAAATTGTGCCTGGGCCTGAGGATTCCAAGCTAAGACACCAAGAACAATCAACATAGGCCCTGCCAGCGCTTCAGCTTGAAAAAGTCCGCAGACAAGAAACTCTTGATTTCGAAACCCCACACACAACTCAAACCCCATGCTCGCCACCCTTCATCCCAAAACCCCATCTCCGGAAGGAGCCTAAGGAAAAACCCAAACATCAAAACCGGAATCCCACAACTCTAACCTCCACTTTCCAACTCCGTAATCCCAAAGGCTCTATACCTTGAAACCCTAAGCCCCCCTTAAAGTCCCCAACCCATCCAAAACCCTCAACTTTGAATCCGAGAACCCTCATCCCCCGGCCTTTGCTCCCCTTCCGGGAGCCACGCGACAGGCCGCTGGAGTGGGAGGACTCCTCCGATCTTCATCAAAGCTGATGTGAACAGGATTGGGCTTTTAGGGTTGAAGCTTTACGGTTTAGGATTTAGACCTCAGGGTTGCTGGTTTAGGGTTTAGGGGTCTTGGGGTTTTGGGGTGCAAATTGCAGGTTCAGGAATCAGGTTTTAGGTCTCTTCGTACACGGTCCAGGGCAACATACGGCCAACCACAAGAGCCAGTATCATGTGTGCACAGGAAGAGAGAGCGAGAGAGAGAGAGAGAGAGAGAGAGAGAGAGAGAGAGAGAGAGAGAGAGAGAGAGAGAGAGAGAGAGAGAGAGAGAGAGAGAGAGAGAGAGAGAGAGAGAGAGAAAGAGACAGAGAGAGAAGAGAGAAGAGAGAGAAGAGAGAAAAGAGAGAGAAGAGAGAGAAGAGAGAGCGAGAGGGAGAGAGAGAGAGAGAGAGAGAGACAGAGAGAGAGAGAGAGAGAGAGAGAGAGAGAGGGAGAGGCGAGAGAGAAGCGAGCAGAGATAGAGCGAGACAGAAGAGAGAGAGAGAGAGAGAGAGAGAGAGAGAGAGCGAAGAGAGAAGAGAGAGAGAGAGAGAGAGAAGAGAGAGAGAGAGAAGAGAAGAGAGAGAAGAGAGAAGAGAGGAGAGAAGATAGAGAAGAGAGAGAAGAGAGAGAAGAGAGAGAAGATAAAGAAGAGAGAGAAGAGAGAGAAGAGAGAGAGGAGAGAAGAAGAGAGAAGAAGAGAGAAGAAGACAGAGAAGAGAGAGAGGAGAGAGAGGAGAGAGAGAGAGAGAAGAGAGAAGAAGAGAGAAGAAGAGAGAAGAAGAGAGAAGAAGAGAGAAGAAGACAGAGAAGAGAGAGAGGAGAGAGAGGAGAGAGAGAGAGAGAGAGAGAAGAGAGAGAAGAGAGAAGAAGAGAGAAGAAGAGAGAAGAAGAGAGAAGAAGAGAGAAGAAGAGAGAAGAAGAGAGAAGAAGAGAGAGAAGAGAGAGAGGAGAGAGACAGGAGAGAGAGAAGAAGAGAGACAGGAGAGAGAGAGAGAGAGAGAGAGAGAGAGAGACAGGAAAGAGAGACAGGAAAGAGAGACAGGAAAGAGAGACAGGAAAGAGAGACAGGAAAGAGAGACAGGAAGAGAGAGACAGGAGAGAGAGACAGGAGGGAGAGACAGGAAAGAGAGACAGGAAAGAGAGACAGGAAAGAGAGACAGGAAGAGAGAGAGAGAGAGGGAGAGGGACCGAATCATCCTCGCAGGTTCTCTACATCTCCGGCCTTGCTGTGCACACTCGAGCGTCTACCGTCGTGGTCCGCCCGATGGCCTGGACCGGGACTCAGAAGGTTTAAGGCTTCGCGGGTCCGAGGCATTGTGACTTACGGGGTCTCTTCGCTGCTTGAGGGGTTTACAGCCTTTGAGCTATCTTTGGAGATCTCTGAACCACAATACGCGCGATGCTGTCGTGTTCTCCCTGAGGGATGGGGTGAGCGGGCACGAACTGGCCTCAGAGCCAATGACCTAGAATTGAACTTCTCGAGTTTGCGGCTTTTCTGGGTTTGGGGAGCCCTAAACTCGAAAGCGCCAAACGGAAGAAAACTTCAAGTCCCCGGGGCCTCGCAATGAGGAGCGCTGGCTGCGGCGGCGACCCGCACCCAGGGTTTCGGAGGATCTGGCACTCAGGATCATACTCAGGATCGTATCAAGGAAGACGACGTGGGAAGATGAGACGAAAGGGCTGCTAGAAGGGGCTGGTATAGGGATGCATACTCTTGTCTCCGAGTCTCTGAGGTCTGCCATCGTCACCTAGATCAGTGAAGACAGAAATGCAGAAGTGAGAGGACCGACAATTCCAGGACTCCCCGGGGACCCTTTAATAAAGCCCTTATGGTCCTTGATAGTGGGTACTCAGGACATAGTAGAGGGTAGTTGGGGGGGTGATATAGACAGAGGGTAGTTGAGAGGGGGTTACACCTCTACTATGAAACATTAAAGAAAGACTGATGATGATGAGAAGAATAATAGCAAGGTAGTAGAAGGTAGTGGTGGTGACGCAGAAGAGCAACCAGCAACGGTGATGACGACGATGGTGAAAAGGACGAAGAAGATGCTGATAACTGGGGATATAAGCTATTATAAGTGTAGTTATCCTAATAATAACCCTAGTTACTAATGATGACGAGAAGGACCCCGATACGACTGAACGACATGAAGTTGAGACTGTACGGCTGATCACGACGACGGAGACGAGGACGATGACGTTGCTGTGGAAAGCTGATGATGAAAATGGCGACGGCGATAACGACGATTACCAAGGTCATCATCACCATCATCACGACAATCACCTCGCTATGTGCATAACATGTCACGTCGTCACCGTCACCTTTGCCACCACGCCAGTCATGACGTCATCACCATCATCGGACCATCATCGCCATCGTCGTCACCATCCTGACCGCCAACATCAAAGCTACCACTGCCGCACCACTGTCGACCACGACGACTTCGGCTGCTGATGGCGGCTGCTGCTGGCGGCTGCTGCTGGCGGCTGCTGCTGCGCAACTGACACCTCACACAGCCCTGAGCAGCAATCCGCGAAGCCTCAAACCCTCCAAAACCCTAGCACGGTCGAGTCACAGCAGTACGAATTGAAATAACAACTCAAGCTCTCGTGACAGATCAACAAAACATGTAGGGTTAAGGCCGGCAGATTTACAAAGACACCAAAGGTCCTGCGAACCTGAGAAGTAAAGCTCCGAAAAGCAACAACCTTCTCCCTACCTCCCCTATCCCCCCCCAACCTTCCCTTCCCCTAACCTCAACCCGAAACCCTAATAACTCCCTCAACCCTAAACCCTAAACTCCCCTGACCTCAACCCCAAACCCTAAACCCTAAACCCCTAAACCCCTAAACCCCCAAAACCCCTAAACCCCTAAACCCCTAAACCCCCAAAACCCTAAACCCCTGAACCCTCAACCCCCCCCCCCCCTCAAAACAAAAAAAAAACAAACAGAGAAACCTGGGCTCCTGACTCGGGTCTTCGGGCCGAAGCCGGAGGCGAGCGGCTGTCCTCACGGTGCTCCTGGGCTTCCAGGGATCACGAAAAAAAAAGGTCCTGTATCCATTCTTTAGCTTTTAAAAATGTAACCACAAGATAACAATGTTCAGGTTTCGTAACTCTTCTTCAGTTTTTAGAAAATGTAACCACAAGCTAATAATACTCTGAATATACCATTCTTTAGTTTAACAATGTAACCATAAGGTAATAATACTCTGCAAATAATACAGGAATACTATAATAATACCATAATACTGCTATACAAATGCCGTAAATTCTGTGATAATACTGTAATGATACTATAGCAACAACAACGCTATTGTAAGCATACCAATAAGACTGCTAATACGAATGATACCAGTAATACCCAGAGACAACACTTATAGTCCTAACAGGCTTTTGAAACGGATTCAGGAGGGTCTTACAAGGGTTCCAAGCGAGTTTAGGGTTCAAGGGGAAGGGTTCAGGGCGGAGCATGTCGGACTATTTGTCATATTGGGTAGTGTTCTTTACGTTTTCAACAGTATTACTATCTTGAAACGATTCATAGCGTGTAGAATAGGATGATCTTCTTTGAGTACTGTTACGATTGTTCCTACAAATCTTGGCATTTTTGCAGTACAAAGCACTGCCACGGATCTATCACTAATGTTTTCTGCTCCTCTGGTCAGCTTTGGACAACCATTTTTACTGGCATCCTTACTACCTTCATGGTTTGCTAGCATGAACATGGTTGTAGGATTTATGGATGCCCGGGTCTTGCAGTGTAAGGCTGTGACATTGAAAGGTCCAGGAATTCAAAGGTCGGGGGCGCAGAATGCAGAGTCCTAGCCTACAACTGCTAATTCTACTCCCTACTCCTCCTCCTCCTCCTACAAAACCTAGGGCCCTAGAACGCTCAAGCCCCAAATCTCAACCCAGGGCACCTCAGCATTCAGCAGACCAAGGTCAATGAGCAGATAGTCCATGTCAGAGCGCCTCCGATCGCTGCGGAGTCTAAGGTTTAGAGATGCCCAGGGCTGGATCGTTTCAAGTACAGGAAATGGAGGGTTTAGGGTTTAGGGAGTGCGTGCCTGGCCTAGGGTGGAACCCCAAGGGTTCAGGGCGAAACCGAAACCGAAAGCTTAGGGATAGGTGAAGGCGTCACCTGCGTCGACCAAGCCAGCGATGAGGCTGACCCAACCTTACAGTGCTCTCTTTGGGAGTAGCGAGCTTCGGCGTGCAGGCCGCTGGGGTGTTCAAGTTGAGAGTTTTGTCGCAGACGTTGAGGTTTAGGAGCTTTGAGGTCGGGTAGCGAAAAGTTCCCATTTAGACGGCATAGGACGGCGACGATTGTAACAGATTGTAGTTCTGATTCTGGTTCCAGGCTTTCACCTTCTGGGCAGTGCAAGTCCATGCCGGGTATGGGGACTGGAGTCTACAAGCATTGAACCCCACAGCGCGGCAGCCCTTCGTGTTCAGGCTTCGGGCCACAACCGGACGCTGTACGTTGTTGATTATGCTGATAACCCTTAGCCGCTAGGTCAGGGGCAGCTGTTACATACTTTCCCGCGACCTCCTTGAAGCAGTTGCTACAGACCAGCTCGAATGCTGAAGCACTACTTGGAGGATCATGGGACTTAGCAAGTAGGGTTATAAGTAAGGTAACTATAGTTATATCTACTTATAGCCCCAATTAAGGTACTTACAACCCTACTAACTAAGTCCCATGATCCTCCTGATATAGACAACCACATCCAACCCTAGCCTGAATATTTAAGCTCCCCATTTTTATGGGCCCTCAACCCCAAACCCCCAAATCCCTAGACCCTAAGCCCTACATCCCAAACTCTAAACAACTAAACCCCTGTAGTAAAACCCCAAAAGTTGGAAACCGGATCGAGGACAAATAGTGCTGGGATTCCCTATACATTACTCTTAAGGATTGAGGCTATTGGGCCCAGCTTTTGCAAGAGAGGTGCCCTTGTCTTCGCAGAAGTTCGGCGGCCGTGGTCCCGTCCGGTGTAGGCGACTCCAAGTCAGCAGCATAGCGGGTGTAAAGCCACCTTGTGGGTTTAGGATTTAGGGTTTGGGGTTTAGGGTCTAGGGTTTGGGGTTTTGGGGTTTAAAGTTGCGGCTGTCTTAAAGTGGGAGGGTTTGTGAGTTTGTGCTTCGGATTCTGTAAGGACTACTATAAGGATCATGGGACCTAGCAACTAGGTTTATGATTAGGGTAACTATACTTATAGCTACGTATAACCCCAATTGAGGTACTTACAACCCTACTTACTAAGTCCCATTATGGAGCTCTTATAGATCCCTTTGAGGAACCCTATAAGGACCCCTTTAAGGGACCCTACTTACTAAGTCCCATGAGCCTTCAAGTACTATAGAGGGGGCCTTTCGTGGAGCCTCCATCTCGCCGAGCTTGGCCTGTTGAGGGTTTAGGGCTCTAGGGTTTAGGGTTGAGAGTTTAGGGGTTTAAGGGTTTAGGGTTTAGAGTTGAGGGTTTAGGGCTTTAGGGTTTAGGGGCTGAGAGTTTAGGGGTTTAAGGGTTTAGGGTTTAGAGTTGAGGGTTTAGGGCTTTAGGGTTTAGGGGTTGAGAGTTTAGGGGTTTGAGGGACTTCGTCAGTAGGGTTATAAGTAACGTCACTGTAGTTATATCTACTTATAACCCCAATTAAGGTACTCATAACCCTACTTACTAAGTCCCATGATACTCCAAGCATGGCGGATGAGGGGATGAGGACGAAGAATTTGGGCTTTGGACACAGGGCGTCATGCTGAAAGCCTCGGCAGCAGTCCTGCCGAAAGGGGTCTAGTCCAATCTAAGGGCCATTCCCTGATTTAGGTCTTTGGGCAGGCGTTTTTGGCAGGAGGTGGGTTGACGCTGGAAGCCATTATTCAAAGGTACAGTACTCATTGAAGCAAAGGACGAAACTCTGGCAGCTTATTGCCTTCTATGCTGGTTCCGAATCGGGTGAGAACATAGCTTCACATCAATACTCGTGTTGACCTGATACAACGCTTACATGGTGCCGGAAAGCTATGCTAAGTGGCTCGGGTTTACGGGTTCAGGGGTTTGGCTCTCTAAGTTGAGGGTATTGGCTGGTAATGTAGGGCCTTAGTAACTAGAATAGGGTTTGGGCCCCTGTATAGTATTCTTATAAGAGAACACTGTGGAATAATACTAGTAATTATTGAGACTTCCGTATTACCTACTACCTGATCCCAACGTAGACTCTGTTTCATAGAAAACAAAGCCAAGTAGGCTTAATCCTCTTATACAGAGGTCCAACCGATTACTGATCATATCCGCTTTTAAAGCTCTACATTACCATACTTGTCAGCCAAAATGCTGATGTCTTTCGTTGCATTACCGCAACAGACGTGCAAAGCGCCGTTCTGATCTATTGCCATGCCCTTATGTTAAACCCTAAACCCGAAATCCAAGCTTTAAGGATACCGAAAAGTACTGGTGTTCCCGACACCACCTCTAAACCCCTAAACCCAAAGCCTCTAAGCCTCTAAGCTCTAAGCTCCTAAGCCTCCCAAGCCCTAAATGCACTAAACCCTAAGCCCTAAACCTCAAAGCCCCCCAGCCTCTCAGCCCTAAACCCTCAGCCCTGCGTAGCCTGAAGCCCTAAACCCTAAACCCTAAACTCTAAGCCTCTAAGCCTCTGAGCGCGAAGCCGGATCAATTCCAGGTGAAGGCGGTCGCAGGCATAGAAGAGCCTTCGGTTTAGGGGTTTAGGGTTTAGGGTTAAAGGTTTAGGGCCTTGTGCTAGAGACTCCCACACAGGGATTAGGGATCCCTGTCTGTGGAAGCCTACCTTACCCTACCGAAACCTACTGTTTTGGTGGGGCCCCTTTCAATTTCATAGCAGGGTTCATAATAAGAACCTACAACAAAGTAGGGTTTAGTTGTTTAAGGTAAATAATTACCAAAACTTTTCTTAGGCTTAGGGATTCCTTGTTATAGTTATACTATAAAAACCCGAAACACCCGATTCCACTTATTAAGGCCCCTATAGTACGTGCGTAGGGTCTTGGTTGTTCAGGGGTTTAGTTTAGGGTTTAGGGCTTAGAGTTGAGAGGGTTTGGGGTTTAGTAAGGATGCCTTGTTTTACGGGAAACTGGGTCTCTAATTCTGCGGATCTCTGTTGCATGTTGAGAAAACCGGGCTTCTAGTACTTAGACATTGCACACCTTGAACTTTGTATGATTGAAACTAAGCCCTGCGCCCGTAACCCTTAACCTTAGGGCTTAATATTATCGATCTTCTGCAGGCCCTGGAAGAAGATAAAGGGCTGTTGATATCCTAAAGGCACTGGTAGCCACTTGCAGCCCTGCGGCAAAGACCAGCCACTCTTGTCCACTGCATCCACGGCAGCGTGGCGGTGTGCTAGATGCCTGGTTCCCAAAGACAGAGAGGGGTCTTGGGGCCAATGGCTTCGAAGCTTGTCCCTGAAGTCCCTAAACTTACCTTTGGTTAGTAGGGAATGGAAGAATGGTAGTAATAGTAGGTATAACTCTACCCCATTCCTCCATTCCTTACTAACCCAAGATAAGTAAACCCTAAACCCCAAATGTCGACTGACCTCCGCATTCATCGGCCCAAACACCTTCCTGAAAGAGCATCGGCCCAGGCACCCCCCCCAGGCTTCCCTGGCAACCAGAAGGTCGAATCCAAAGACTTCTGGGAGAGTATTGATGGTGTTTTTTTTGAGCTCCTGTTTCCCTCAGCAACATCCTTGCTACAAACGAAAGTATTGATGGTTTAAGGTTTATGCTAAACTGTTTCTGACTATTGATTCCTCTCGTCCAGAGACGCGAAAACCCACTCAGCCTGGACCCGAGAGCTTGGCACAAAGATGTGAAAAAAACTCAGGGCGCAAGCTTCGGTGCCTCACAAGCTTCATGTCCTCCGTGCCCACGAAAGCCTGTGAGCATCACAGCCAGTACAGGGGCCGGAACACTTAGAGCAAAACTTGTGTTGGGTCTGTTGCGTTATTACCTATTCAGAGCGCCGGATTAATTGATTATGCGGGAGTTTCCGAACATAGGGGACCCTAATCTCGTACCCTCAATAGTAGAATCCTTAGTATAATAAGGACCCCCAAATACGGTACCCTAATTTTCGGAAATTCCCACACAACTCAGGACTTCAGTTGAATCCCAGGCTGCCGGTTGAGGCTTGCGGTGCTCACAAGCAAGACCCCTTTAACTCTGAACTTGCCTTTGGTTAGTAGGGAATAGGGCTCCTTTAAAGGGATCTATAGGGGTTTAGGGTTCCGTTAACGGGATCCTTACCTTTGGTTAGTAGGGAATGGAAGAATGGTAGTAATAGTAGTTATAATTGTACCCCATTCCTCCATTCCCTACTAACCAAAGGTAAGTGAAGCCCAAGCCCGAAACCGACATTGAAGCCAGAAGCAACAACACCCAAAGCCCCGAAACTTCCAAACACGTAAAGAATCGAAGAGTCTGATTTTGCAGAACCCCGAGACAGAATATTCAAGATTCAGGATCTCCGTCCAACTCGGTCGCCGCCCTAAACGGGCGACTTTGGCGAAGCCCGGTGCTCTACAGCGGTCTATGACTGCGCTGGAGACTACAAAGGTTCATCGCTTCTTGGAGTGCGGGAATTTCGGGTTCGAGGCTGGAATTAAGCAAAACACAACACTCCTACCGAAGGCCCACACTCAAGGGCGACAAGTTCTGGCATCACTTGCATGGATGTTGCTTGCAGATGCTTTCAACGCCCTGACCTGGGTTAGTTCACCATGCGTCTGAAACCCAGAATACCCTGGGCACTTCATCCCAACCTCGGCAGAAACCTCCGAACTCGGGGCGTTCAGCACTGGATCTTCGCGAGCCACTGACTGTCTTAAGAGGAAGCTTCCCACCCGCAGATGTCTCCCAAACCAGAGAGCACCGGTCTCTAAATGCTTGAACAAAGCTTTCTGAAGAGAATGCTATATCAGGGTTTTATGGGGTCCTAAAGAGGAGAGTCGTTACAAACTGCCGCAAGTTTCGCAAACCCAAGACCCCACAAGGTATAAACGCTGAGCCTACAGTAAGCCTCGTAGAATTCTTTATTTGCTTCCATCTTGCAATAAGGAGCCCTAAGGAAGAGTATTGATACACTTTCAAGCTTCTATACTTCCGGCCTGCATGAGGACCGTCTTGCCATCCGCCGACCGACCTGGACTTAACGGTTCTTGACTTCCGCTGATGGCTCAAATTTCCCAAGTGCCCTGAGTTTGAGGCTTTGGAGCTTCTGGATCGGAGGCTTCAGGGCTCAAGCTTTCGGTTCAGACTCTTGGGGGCTTAGGGGTGTAGGTTTAGGGTTTAGGGTTTAGGATTTAGGGTTTAGGGTTTAGGGTTTAGGATTTAGGGTTTAGGGTTTAGGGTGGAATGAAGGACCCAGACAACTCGACACCAAAGGCCGGAAGCCGGCACCTCTCGCATCCTGGCGAGCTCTTGACACCGTCGTAAACCCAGAACGGTAGCCTCTGGGAGTTTCCGAAAATGGGGGTACCTTATTGTGGTGGTTTTATATTAGGGAACCTACTATTTAGGGCACTAGATTAGGGTCCCCTATTTTCGGAAACCCCCATATTTTCGAAAGCCGCAGCTGGAAAAAAATCGGGAATTTTGCGACACGAATTCCATCGGCTGCAGTTTGAGCCAGCACCCATCTGCGCATCGCGAGTCTGTTTTCCCAGGAGGTTAGGATGTGAAATCTAGAGAGCAGTAACACATTGAGTACATACCATATGGAACAGGTCAGAGGAACAATTGCATACCGTGACATGCACTTGGGCCTAAAGGATTGCAACTATGCTTCGAGAGTCACCATGCAGTTCCTATGACAATATGATCATGGTGTTCTCGTACGCTCCCGCACCTGAAAAGGCTTAAGCAAACGAGATATTCATGAAATCCTAAATCCTAAACTTAGGGATGTCTAGGCAGAGCAGCAGTTTCAGAAACGGAAGAAAAATATGTGTTTTGGTGCGACCTAGGTAAAGAGCAAAAGGTACAGCTGAATCCTAAACCTCGAGCCCCAAACCCTAAACACATAAGTAAATGAGTTCCTTGCGAAGGAACTTGGCGTAAGCTACCACCACTGAGATGTATGGAGAGTAATCGAGCTCCGGACGAGAACCTAGCAAACACCACCGCAAACCCTAAACCATAAATCCTGAACCCTAAACCCTAGATCCTGAACCCTAAACCGTAAACCCTCAATCCTGAACCACCTAAACCCTCATTCCTCCGAACCTTTCGAGGGCAATTAGTCCAAGGCCGCCCAGGCGCTGTGGAGGGAGGCCTTCTCCTCTGTGAAGCACATTTAGGGGTTTAGGGTTTTGGGGTTTAGGGGTTAGGGGTTTAGGGGGTTTAGGGGTTTAGGGGTTAGGGGTTTAGGGGGTTTAGGGGTTTAGGGTTTAGGGTTTTAGGGTTTAGGGGTTTAGGGGTTGAGGGGTTTGGGATTTAGGGGTTTCGGGTTTAGGGGTTTAGGGGTTTAGGGGTTTAGGGTTTAGGGGTTTAGGGTTTTAGGGGTTTAGGGTTTAGGGGTTTGGGATTTAAGGGATTAGGTTTAGGGGTTTAGGGGTTTAGGGTTTAGGGGTTTAGGGTTTAGGGTTTAGGGGAAGCACTTGAGATGGTTTGGGGCAGGGCTTCTTGCAGCTTTGGGGGGGCGTCCTAGAACTGTAGGGTGCTTATGGGCTTCTGCATGGGTTACTATAGCGGCTTGAAAAAAGAAAGCTGCTTGGAAAGCTGCATAATCGCGTTTTTGGAAGGGGTGTTTCTGTCCAGATCTTGCATCTCGGGGCGATATGTTGTTGATCCAAACCTGAATTTTTCAGGGTTACTTGGGTCTTCGGCTGGGGCTGCTAGGAGAGAAGGTTTAGCCGCACGAGGTTCAAGAACCCCTAGACAAGTAGAAGTCCTTCCCTTCCGTACAGCAACTCCAGAGAACTGCTATGGAAGCGTTATAGAACCTTTGAAACAAAGCGCACAGAAGCCTTACAGAACCTTTACAGACAGCTGTAAAGAACCCTTGAGCCTCCAAACGGTGCCTTTCTTTTAGGGGCCGGTTTCTGGCCGCCTGCGCGAGGTCAATTCCCACATTTGGGACGAAGACACGGTTGACGGGTTTAGGGTCCGGGGTGTCCTCGGTTCCCAAGCATCTGATGCGGACGGGTGTCTGCGAGCATGACTCGAATTAAACTTTAAGGTTCTCTTCCGGGGCGTCGATTGAAGCTTCCATGAGTCATAAACTTATTCGAGTCACACTCTTATGATTTACAGCCGTGCCATAGAGTCAACAGCCGAAGGCTGGTGGGGACAGGGAAATATCTATACTTCGAGACCCTGAACCCTAACAGCCATAGACCAAAGAAGCCCGAAACCCTAAAGCCCTAAAACCCGAAGCCTTAACCACTGGGCCCACTAGGCCCTAAACCCTAAGAACCTAAACCCTTAAATCCCTAAACCCTGACAGAAGCCCGAAACCCAACAAACCCCCACGCAAGCACAGCCAGGTCTCTTCAAGAAGCAGGTCGACGGTTGCGATGTTGTGAGATCCACATGCGTGCATCAAAGGGGTCCGCCTCCACGACTTGAGCATTTGGGTCGTGCGGGTTTTACGGGTTTGGGCTGCTATAGCTTAGGGTTAGGAATATTCCTTACACTGTAGATGAACTCCTTCATGTGGTTCAAGGCGTATTGAACTCAGCTGGGTTCTGGTGTAAGTTTCAGGGTTGAAGACAAGCACCACAGAAGACGCATGGGTATTATCACTTTCACCAGTATTACCATCACCCTCTTCATGGGTATTGTCATCTGCCAGGGTGGTCATCTTCGCTAGCATGGTCACACCTAGAATGACCCAAGTAGCGGTATGAGAAAACGATACTGCTGTATATGTACATATACAGATACATATACATGGAAATAACGCACAAGCTGTTGGCACTTTCCAAACTGTACATACGCAGGAGTCCAGAGGAATAAAGCTTCTAAGAAATTGGGCGCTTGATCCTGGCAAAAACCTTAAACCCCTAAACCCTAAACCCTAAACCCCAACCCCCTAAACCCTAAACCCAAATTTCAGGACCTGCAACCCGGGGTACCTCTGCTCATCGAAAGCATCGACCTAACTGTCGCGGGCTGAAGCAGGCTGCTCTTTTTGACCGATTAGGGGTTCTATAGGGGTTCACCTTAAAAGGGGCCTACAAGGTCTGCTATAAGGGCTACTATAAGGATTTAGTATACAGAAAGGGCCTTAACAGGAAGGGTTCTATAAGGGTTCCTTGAAACGGGTTCTATGAGGTCTATTAGAAGGGCTATGATAAGGACTTAGTATAGGGGCCTTAACAACTACCTATACTATTTTGGGAATGTCTTATTTTAAGTATATACAGTGGGACCCAAAACCCTATTCTAATTACTAAGGCCCCTATAGTAACCTGTATCTTTGTCTACTCTTAACACCCTGCCGTGCAAATACCTTGTAGGCCTCGCCAAACAGCTTGACGCAGCTACTGGCCATAAAATCCACTAACAGACCGGGAGGAGAACACAGGGGAATGTAGCACAGCTCTGTTTGGCAGCGATTCAGGCCGCTTGCCCAACCCTCAACACCCAAGCAAACACTAGGGACGTATCAGCTTGCGTCCTACTGTGCCAACCCCAAATCCTATACTCCTACACCTTGCACCAAGAATTCTTTAACCCTGCACCATGAATCCTGATGCGACACATCAAACTCAAAGCCCCCTTAGAACTTGAATCTTATAAGCCCATCACCACCACCATCACCACCACCACCACCACCCCCACGATCACCACCAACAACAACAACACAAGAACTACAGCCACCAACACCACCTACAACCTCACACGCCAACCGAAAAAAAAAAAAAAACGAGACCCCCAACTAAGAATCCTGAATCCTTGAACCAACCAGAAGCCCATGAATCATTAATCCGTACGGAAGCCTTTACAGCCAAGGTTCCTCCGCCCGCGCATGGATCAAAGCTTTGGCAAGCCTACCATGAGCTCGCGGAGGACGTCAGGGAGTTGGAAAATGCAGGGTTTAGGAGTTTAGGAGTTTAGGAGTTTGGGAGTTTAGGAGTTTAGGAGTCTAGGAGTTTAGGAGCTTAGGAGCTTAGGAGTTTGGGAGTTTAGGAGTTTGGGAGTTTAGGAGTTTAGGAGTTTAGGAGTTTGGGAGTTTGGGAGTTTAGGAGTTTGGGAGTTTAGGAGTTTAGGAGTTTGGGAGTTTGGGAGTTTAGGAGTTTAGGAGTTTGGGATGTTAGGGTTTCGGAAAACTGTGGATGTTTGTTGCCATAAGTTCGGATTCTGGCGTTCCTTCTTGTTGCCAGACTTTGGGGGTGAAGGTCGCTTGTGTATGGGCTTCATGGCTCATGGGGTGAAGGGGAGTCATATGGGGGCCTTCATAATTAGAAGAGGGTTCCTTGAAGGGTTCCTTTAAAGGGGTCTATAAGGGATCTGTAATAGGGTTCTATAATAGAGGGGCCTTAATAATTAGAATAGGGTTTTGGGATCCATTATACTATTATAAGGAACCCCCAAAATGGTCTAGGTAATTGTTAAAGCCTCTATATTAGGGTGTTCGCTTCAGGGCGCCGCGCGTACCAGAACCTAGTTACACCGGACCTGCACTGTTGTCATTGATTGCCGTTAATGCGCTTAAAACAGGAAGGTGCCTTGAGCACTTGTGTCTAGTGTGTTCGTGCGAACTCTTTTAAACCTGACTTGTTGGCAATGAACCTCCACTTCTGTGCCCATGAGGCTCTGGAAGGCCTGGAACCTCAACCGTCAAAAAACCTGAGAACTCTCAAACCCTGACCTCGCTCCATGAACCATAACCTCCGGGCTTTCCTTTCGGAACCAAGCCTTAAACAACACCGAAACTCCAATCCGAAAAGAAACCCTAAACATCTTAACGCCCGAAATCCCCAACCGACACTGTAAGAGCCTTAAAATCTCACTAACCTTGCATCGAAGGGCTTCGAAGAATGATGGCTTGCTGTGGCCGCCAGCATCAGCGGCGTCTGACCCCGAAGCGTCCTTCGGAAGGCTTCAGTTCAGTTTAGGGGAGGAGTGCAGGGCTTAGGGTTCCGAGTCGAGGGGTTTGGCAATTGGGGTGTTGTGCCTGCGGGCTTTGGGTTGAGGGTTTAGGGTTTAGGGCTTAAAGGGTTTAGGGTTTAGGGTTTGGCATTTGGGATTCGCGGTGTTGGGGGTTTGAGGGTAGGTCGAGTGAAGGCTTTCTGGGCCTCGCGCACCATGGTGTATTCCAGGACTCGTGGCCCCGCCGTACCCAGGCAGGGCTGCAGGATGGGTTGTCCTACAGCAGCATCTGCTAGAATCCTTAAGTCAGCGCAGCCGGCTCTACTAGCACCCTCAACCCTAAACCCGGAACCACACTAAGCCCCATACCAAGCTCCCCATAAAGCTTTTCCCCTGCACCCTAAACCATGACTGAACCCGAACAAGAAAAGAAAAGACATGAAAAGAGGAATGCAGCTCAAAGCCCCCGCTCATCCAGATGATCCACTCAACCCCTAGACTCCGAGCAGCCTAAATCCTGAACCCTAAACCCTCCTAAACCCCTGAACCCTAAACCCTGAACTCCTGAACCCTAAACCCCTGAACCCTAAACCCTAAACCGTCCTGCAGTCCGGTGCTGCACCAGCCCGTAGGGCGCACTCTGCAGCCTCGACGTCGCCGTGGCGAGTGGCGTGGAAGAGCTGGGCATCCAGCTCGGTGATGCCTGGGTTTAGGGTCTAAGGTCTAGGGTTTGGGGTTTAGGAGTTTAGGAGTTTAGTGATTAGGGTTTAAGGTGTAGGGACATGCCACTGTGATAGGCTTATGGCAAGGGAAGTCCTTGTTTCAGGGATGACGGTGCTGGAGTTTGGGGCTTAAGCCTCAGCATGTTAGGGTTGAGGGTGACATTGAAAAATGAATCTGATGTTTAGCCCTAAGTTTGGCATGCTTCCGTTGGGTTTGGGACTTCTTTTTCAGGCTGAAGGATGTCAGCGATCCGGCTCCCATCTGCCACCACCGCCCGACAGGGCTTTAGGGGTTTCGGGTTAAGAGCTGTAGGATTCCAGGGATTTAGGACTCTGGGGCTGTATGAGTGTATCCTTCAGGGATTTAGGTTTCGAGGTGTTTAAGCGTTGAAGCTTCAGGGAGTTAATAGTGGGGGTTTTAGGCGTTCAGGGTTTTGGGCTTTTTGGGAAAGTGGTGATAGACTAGAGTTAACTAAAACCGTAGAACTCAAGCTCAAATGAGCCAGGGCAAGAAACGTCCTGGAGAAGGTGAAGCTTAGGCTCGGGCTTGCGGTTTAGTGATTAGGGCAGTCGAAGCAGCCTAACCCTATACCAACCGAAAGCCTCATCCATGAACGCCACTTGCTGAAGACCAACGCTGCACCTCAATTTCTGTACCCGGAGTCCTGACGTCCATCCAGGGGGCAGGAGTAGTTGATGAGAAAAAGTGTTGGTGTGCCTCATACTTTGAAAATGCTAGAGACCATCACAAGTACTACTTCTTCTGACCACTTCTTTTCAACTTAAGAAGCTCCAACCCCCCCCCGTTGCCCGCCGCGACCTGGATGGAAAAATTCGTCGTGGGCGTCCTGCGCCTCCTTGCTGCCCTGCCGGCTCCTGGTCCGCGGATAATAGAGTTTAGTGTTCAGGGTTTACGGGTTTTGGGTTTAGGGTTCCTGGGATTAGGGCGTTGGGTCCGAACACTAAACCCTGAGACCTTCAATCTTGGACCCCTGCAGGGCAATACGAAGTATTGGCTTCAATCCTTCAGCCGGAATTCGCAGATCTGTCATGAACCCATAGAGGGATTAGCGTTTGGAGGCTCCCTAAAACTCGTCACCTAAAAGTTATCTGACAAATGTCCAAACTCGCAGCTTGGGGCTTCACAGCTTGGCCCTGTGTTTGAGGTACAGCCCGTTTAGACGGTTTGAGGTTTAGGGTTTAGGGCTTTATTTTATCGGGGCCTAAAGGTTACGGATTATGGCTCGGGATACATCGCTTAAGTCCTAATGCTCCGGAGTCTGCAGTCCCACGAGCCACAAGTTAAGAAGTACTCCTGAAACCATAGCCAGGCTCTTCGCCTCAGGGATATCTCAATGCGCCAATTTGAAGCTTTCAATCGACCAAAGGGGAAAAGGAGGGCCCCTTAATGGGGACCCCTACCCTATAATGGGGCGATATAATGGGTATATAATACCTATATTTTAAGGGTAATACCTTTGGGTCCTTATTAAGGGTCCCTCCTTTTACCCTTTGAATTGATTCAAGCTTAAGGCTTCCAGCTAGGGAAGCGGAGTGTCGGATGCCGCACTATCTGCGACACCCGAGGCTCGGCACTCTGTCCAGATGCTGTGTGGTTGTGAAGGTCATTTGGTGAATATAGTGCTCGTCTCATAATGAATAACATAGAAAAGAAAGGAATAGAATGCGCGAGTCTCTTTGTGGTACTGTCTTGTATTACAAATACTTTGGGACCTCCCTTGAGCGATCCTTGCGTCTGAACCCTAGAACCAACTCGAGCCTGCCCCCGACCCGAAAGCGGGAACTGCTTGGAGGTTCATGCATAGTTAGAAGCAGGGCTATAAGTAGACATCTATACTTATCACCTATTTGGGGCCTTATAACCCCACTTATAACTAACCATCCCTAAATAACCCTAAACCCTAAACCCTGAACCTCCAAGTGATCCTGGGCGGTTGCGACACAGCGTTGGCGAGTCAGGAAATCCAGATGAAACCCAGGGCCGAGGAATGACCTCTCAACCCCGAACTTTCAAATCCGAAGCGTACAGTAAAAGCCAGAAAGTTGGAATATGATTATCCTAAACCCTTTATGGTAAATTATAGGGTATCCTACCCTGAAACCATATTCCAACTTTCTGGAGTTCCCTTTTAGGCCCTAAATGCCGCGTAACACTCGAACCGCCGATGCGAAGCGGTCCCGTGTTGGTGGCGCGGACTGGCAGTGGGGCTGGCCCCTGGGTGTCCGGTTGTCAGTTGTTGGGATTCTTTAAGTCTGGGCTCCGAGGTAGGGTGGAGTTCATTTTTGTCTGTTTTGTTGATTCTTTCCTTGGGCCGATATTCCTTGTTATCATGCTTTTGCCAACTCCAGGCATCCGCTTATTTACATCACATTGCAAATCTGGTCCTCGCGCATCCCCGCACCGTGTTATTTACAAAGATGTTTGCTGCTCGCATCTCCCGCTGCGGTGCGGCGCGTACTTTCCTCTGCGTCTGTCATTTACAGCAGATTCTGCATGCTGGAGGTGTAAATAAGAGTTTCCGAAACAGGGGACCCTGCGATAGTACCCTAAATAGTAGGATCCTTATTATAAGGACCCCAAAAATTAGGTAGCCCCTAATTTTCGGAAACTCTAAACCCACATGGGGCCCTTTGAAGCTACCCTTATAGTAGTACCTTTACAGTCACCCTTTCAAGGAACCCTTAGGTGCGCCTAATTTTCGGAAACTCCCACCATGATTCGAGTGTGGCGAGGCGACGAAATTAGGCGCTTCCAAAAAATTTAGGGGTACCTTAGAAGCTGACCCCACCCTGTAATAGTGGTATAATAGGAATATAATGGGGCCCTAATATGATGATATATAATCCTTATGGTCACTATTACAGGGTGGGGGCAGCTCCTAAGGGGTACCTTATTTTGGGGGTCCTTATAATAAGGATCCTTTCAGCGTTCCTTTAAAGGGATCTATAAGGGCTCTATACAGGGTGTAGGGTTTAGAGCTTCCAAAAATTGAGGGGTACCGTATTTTGGGGTCCTTATAATAAAGATCCTATGATTTGGAGTACTATACTAGGGTCCCCTATTTTTGGAAACCCCCAAATGGGCTGTTCGTCCTGCAAACATGGAACATGTAAGTTTCATCCTAACCCTACTTGATAAGGCCGTATATCTAAATTGTACGTTATAAGAACACACTGCTTTGGCCAAGGATTCGACTAAGCTTGTGGCGTAAGTCATGCAGTAGTTGCATGACTTGGCTCTCAAACCCAATGCCCTTAATTACAGCATAGCTAAAACCTAAGCCTTCAGCCTAAACCCTAAACCCTAAACCTTAAACTCAAATTTTAAGCAATCGAAAGCCCAACTTTATCACGCGAAGGCCTCTGGAGGCTTTGTCAGAAAAGATGAATCTTAGTAAATTTACGGTTTAGGGTGTAACTTGTTTCGGCTGTTTTGAGGGTTCAGGATTTCAGAGTCTTAGGGCCTTGGGAGTTCAGGGTTTAAGAGGTTCAAGACGGCTCAGGGAACTCTAAACCCTTATGGGGCCCTTTAAAGCTACCCTTATAATAGTACCCTTATAGTCACCCTTTAAAGGAACCCAGAGGGTGCCAACTTGGCGGAATGAACTAAAAGCCTGAAGCTGCAAGGCCTTGAACCTCAAACTTCCCTGGGGAACCCTCTATGGAACCGTGAGAGGGCCCCGTTTGGAGAACCCTCTGCCAGCCAAAGGTGCGTTGAAGGTGGTGGTGATGATTTCTCGGCGAAGCATCAAAGTTCCTGGCGGTTCCAACTTCAGAAGTACGGCTCACTGTTGAGCGTTTCATGAACTAGGGTGCGGGAGTTAAAGCCCAGTCGGAAAGCCTGAATCAACCCCGATGCCCTTCATGAAGATTCTAGCAAGGAAGCTACAAACATCAGAGTCTACGCAACTCTTCAGCCCAACACTCAGGAGCTTTCATAAACCCTACCCCAAGACGTAAATTTCAAAACCTACACCCTGAAGCTTACACCCCAAGCCCCTATAACCCCCACGACACTCAAGCGCCTCACATGCTGGCCCAGGAAACGCCCGGGATCAGGTGTCTCTGATGGCTTCGCGCGAGCCCGGTGCTCCCGCAAACCTCCAGGGCTCAGGCAAGTCCAAGAGTTTCGGGGTGGTCGTACAGTTGATGACATAAATCCTGTGTGACCCATAATAGGGAATATACCATAATTCCCATAGTTTAGGGTCCTTAAGGTAATGCAGGATTTATATCATCAACAGTAGCCCCACTAAGCCACGTGGCCCAGCCCCGGAGCACCCGAACCTGAAATGCTGCATGGACCATGCCAACGGCTGACTGCGACAAAATGGGAGTTTCCAAAAATGGGGGACCCTAACATAGAACCCTAAATAGTAGGATCCTTATTCTAAGGACCCCTAAAAGAAGGTACCCTAATTTTCGGAATTTCCCAAATCGCAACCAAGATCGTCTTGAGTAAAACTCAGCCAAGAAGACCCGGAACCAAGCTCCGACGCATTGAACCCGGATAAAAAGCAACTTTCCAAATCCTAAACCCCAAACAGCCGTGCGCCTATGGAACCGTGTGAGTCCGCGACATGGTCCTGATCACAAGCCCCAGAATGTGGGAACTATAGAAGGCCATCTCATCGTGATTGCGAGTGGTTATGCAGGGGAAGCATGTGGATGTTCAGAGGCCATAGCATGACCCCTCCAAATGCAGATACCTCAACATAAAGCCCCTGAATTCCAAGTCCCAAACAGTTCTCCGTTCTACATCCTAAACAATAATCCGACATGCTGAACCCAAATGCTGAATCTTGACCCGAAATCCTACACCCTGAATCCGAAACCCTAAATCCTAAACCCCAAGCCCGAAATAAAACCTATCTCCTAAACCATCAGTCCCATCTCCTAAACTTTAAATCCTAATCGCTAAACTCCACCCCGCAGCTCCTGCACTGGAGGCCCAGCCAGAGAGAGCTCGCTGCCTGGGTTACATGAAGTTGAAGGGTTTGATAACGGCTTTGGGGTTTAGGGTTTAAGGTGAGGGCTTAGGGTTTAGGGTTTAAGGTTTAATTTAAGATTTAGGGTTTAGGGCTTTAAGGCTCAGGGCTGTTGTTGTGGACGAAGTCAAACCCAGGTTACCCTCTCGCTGGGACCTAGATGACGGGCAGCACTTCGGGCAAAGGTGCTGATCTGCTCGGCCCAACGACTTCCCAGGTATCTGGTCCTTACCTTGCTGATTGAGACATCCCTGATATCGCTCGCCTTGTTTTCGTCAGGCTGTGTCGAGCTGCAGGTGCTGTGCTACTCGCGAGGGCGCCCCTGCGACCAACGTAACCTTCGCATGAAGATCTCAGCTAATGCCGAAGACTGGCACAGGATCGTACTGAGTTTTGCATCTGCCACGCCTTCATGTCGGCGCAGTCCTATGTTCCTATTTGTACTGTTTTACAGTGCTTTAGCATCCCCCAAAACTACTGCCGTGGCCGATGTTTGTGGCTGCAGCCCAACATATAGGTGGTTGTCAAAATTATGGTCCCTTTTTGCATCCTTATTATAATACGGCACACCTACTATTTAGGATACCGAAAAGGGGCCCATAATTTTGACAACCACCCATATAAAAACAGTTGTGCTTTCGTGCAGCCTCCAGGTACTATCACGTACTACCACATTCGACCACATACTACCATGCACGACCATGCACTAGGACATACTACCAGGTACTACCAAGTACTACCACATGCTACCAAGTACTACCACGCCCTACCATGTACCAGGTACTATCACGCACTACCAGGTACTACCACATACTACCAGGCACTACCATACTACCACGTATTGCCACGTACTACCACATACTACCCGCCAGGTACGACCACATACTATCATACTACCATGGAAAGGAGAACGATGTTTTTGCATCTCGGGGCAGCCACCCGTGCATGTCGGACAGCCCTTTGTCATGTCGGCAGAACGAATCTGTTGCAGAATCCTTTGATTGAGGCTTTGAGGGTTAAGCATTTATGGCCTGGGGTGGATATTCCGTGAGTCCTTGGATCTATCTCACGCAAGTATCGGTTTGGGGATACAACAGTGCGCAACATCGTTCCTGCCCTGTGTCATGCTACTACTTCCGTTGCCAGACCCACACACGACAAAATACAAAATCGCTTACAAAAGTTGAAGCTGCTGTTGCTCCTGCTGCCTCCATTTCGGCAATGTCATATGTCATACACCGGATGCAAATTTCATTTGGCAAAATTGACACAGGATTCTTTCCAAACCACACCATGCGTTATCAAAACTTGTGTGTTTGGAACCGACTCTTCTGAGCTCAGCTGCACACAGAAGAAGTCTTGCATTCTATCCCATGGTCGCTCAAAAGAGTAACCAACCATAGCCCAAAGCCCTCCATACCGAAGGACCCTGAAAACTCCTCGAGCTCCCCAAAGAAAGCGATGAAGTAAGCTCGATGCAGCAGCGCCCGCAGGAGGTCCAGGAAGCCGCGCCCATGGCGGGACGCTAAGGCTTTGCGTACATCCCTTTTGCTTGTCGATCTTGTCGGCTCTCATGTTCTGGTGTTCGATCTTTACATGTGTGGGTGTGTTTGTGCATGTCGAGGATCATATACATATCCATATGCATATGTTTAGACTTGTACATATACATAGACGTATACATATGGCTATACATATGCATATACATACGCATGTACAAGAACATAAACCTGTACATATGCATATGAATATACTGTGTATATATATATATATATATGATACAAACACAAAACATGTGCATATACATGTACATATATATATATATAGATAGATAAAGCTGACTGCTGGGTTTGCGGCTCAAGGAAAGTCTCCACTCTTTGGTGGAAGTCTTGATGGGCTACTGCGGCAGCACGAAGACTAAACCAGCTCCGGGTCAAGAGCTTCCGTCGGATTGTTGAGTTTGAGGGTGTTGGGTTTAGGGATTAGGGGCTTAAGGGGTTTAGGGGTTAGGGATCAAGGGGTTTAGGGGGTTTAGGGGGTTTAGGAGGTTTAGGGGCTTTAGGGTGTTTAGGGGGTTTGGGCTTTTAAGGGGTTCAAAGCCTCGCAGAAGCAGGGTTGTAAGCAGCACTTCTGCACACGGCCTTGTGAACCTTCTTGAGCTGGAGGAGACGAATCAAGGATTATCCACCCTGCACATCTCGTTCGAAACCCTCAAGATTGAAAGCTCAGACTTGAGTCCAAGCTGTAAACGCCAACTTCTTGAACCCCAAACTCCACAGCCTGAATGCCCTGAATCCAAAGAGCCAAAAACACCTTTCACACTTCATAAACGCAACACCAAGCCCTGTAAACCGTTTCTCAACCCGTGATAAAACCAACATGCTTCCTTTTGGGCGCCAAAATATCGCAGGGCGGCGTCACGGCGAGCCTCAGGAGTTTTGGGGGGAGCTTCGGGGAGAGGCGCAGGGTGAGGCTTTCGGGTGTTTGTGGATTGGAGTCTTGGGGTTTAGGGCTTGTTTGCAGGGTTTAGAACGTCTGCTTAGTCTGGCGATGGTCAGGGTCCAAGCCGCAATTGGCGCTTTAGCTAACACAGAAGCCTGAATAGTTCCTGCTGCAATTCCCTAAGGTTCTTCTGGGGAACACACCCCGCCAAACCCTGTTCGAATTGTTAACGCTGCTATCTTGGCTACGGGTCTCTAAAGTTCCGTGCATTCGGATACAACAAATTGAGCATCGTATGCTCCTGGCCATGAGCGAGCATAGACAGACTGACAGGCTCAAAGATTGACAGATAGACAGACTACGGGCTACGGACAAGCAAACAGGTACACAAGTTACGTCGTTTCAATGCGAATTCACCATAGCTCCGGAAGGCCATTCGCAGCCCCGAGGCCTCGAACAAAAGTTTCCACAAGCGCCCGTCTCCCAAACCTCCAGCTCGAAATCTGAATAAGCCACACTATAGTGTATCGAAGTTTTGGTTTGTAGGTTCTTAAGGTCCGAACCCTAGGCCCCAAGCCTTCAAGCCGTACCCCACTCCCTGAACCCTACACCCTAAACCCTAAACCCTGAACCCTAAACCCTAAACCCTTAAAACCCTAAACCCTAAACCCTAAACGCTTAAAACCCGAAACCCTGAGCCCTATTTCTGCCCTGCGGCGGCCAGCGAGGCGAGTAGCAGGACCTTACCGAACCAGGAGGCAGCAAGTCGCGGGTCTAGAACTGCAATTGTTATAGTTATAGCAGAGTGGGCCCCAAAACACTACTCTAATTATACAAGGTCCTTATATTATAGTATTATAGTACCCTTATAGATAACTTAAGTAACATTGAAAGCTTCAAGGCCCCTACATTATAGTACCCTTACAGGTCTTACTATAACAATACCAATAATATTTTTCGGGTACCCTACTATGACCTGGCTATCATGAAGCCCAGAACCCTGGTCTAATTATCAAGGCCGCGATACTAAATCCTTATACATGCCCTTATAGTCGACCTTGTAGACCCCTTTACTACGGTTTAGGGTTTAGGGTTTAGGGTTTAAGACCTTGTAGACCCCTTTAAAGGAGCCCTATAACGAAGTTGAAGGCCCCCTACATGACAGTACCCTTATAGGATACCCAGTAGCCCAAGAATAAAAAAGGCCTCTCTTTTTGGTATTGAGTAACTTTATAAGGAACCTAGGACTACAAAAAGGGAATAAGGGTACTACTGGGCATCCTACCCTTATAGGTCTACAAGGCTCGGGTAGTTGTCTGGAGGGTTTTGTGGATATTGGAGGTCTATAGGCCCTGGCTTCAGAGGCTTTCCGGCTTCGGGCATTTAGGGGCTCAGGGCCAAAGGGTTCCGACAGTCGAAATCCGAAGCCCAAGCATCCAAAACGCCTCGGAAAGAACTCACAACCCCCAAAGCTCTAAACGCGGAAATGTCAATAATATGCGAAGCCCCAGATTCCTGGATGGATTCTGATGCCATCATTGCCAGGACCAAGACTGCGACAAAACGTGACGGCCATGACTATGAGCATGTTGGTGTTCTGGCTGCTGCGACGACTCCGCTGACTACCAATATCTTTGCTACTTCCGGCGTGAACGCCAAACCCGACAAGAAACCCCTAGCCCGACTGAGCCTAAAGTCAAACCCTAGACCCCTAAAGTCTAAACCTAAACCCCGAACCTGGCGCCTTCCACCCTGAACCCAGGGCCTCAAACAGGAAGACTTGAGTGTGAATGATGAGAGTGCCTCGGCCTGATAGACTCCCAGGCCTAGGATATAGAACCCCCGCAACAGTGCAGCATTCTTACTATTATTACTATTATTACCATTATTACGATTATTACTACTGTTATATCACCATTATTACGATTATTACTACTATTATATTACCATTATTACGATTATTACTACTATTACTATTACTACTATTATAGCTATTATCACCATTATCGTACGTACCCAGGCCTAGCTCCTAAGGCAGAGCCGGAAGCAAGAGCTGTGTCTTGAGATTCCGGTGCTACCTTAAGCCGGAATAACCTACCTTTTTAAGGACTTATATAAGGAAATCATAATAAGGAACCCCAAAAAGGTAGGTTATTCCGGCTTAAGGTATTGCGTAGGTAGCAATGAACTGCAGAGCGGGCTGCATGGAAGCAGGTGTCGTGGTAGTCCAGAGCCTTCGCCAACATGGGCAGCTGACCTCAGCTGAAGCCCTAGGACTGTTCAAAGACCCGACACCGCCTGATTCCACAAGCCTGCACTAAAACCCCAAAACCTGAGAGCAAGACTACCCTCAGCCCCCTATCGAAGACGTAGGCACCCTCTGAGGCTTCCATGCGGCGCACGTCCAGAAATATAATACTTGCAACACTGTTCACGGGCTTTGCCGGGAGCAAACGTAAGGCTTGACTGTGGTACTTGGAGGTTCAGGGGTAAGTATAAGTGGGGTTATACGTCCCCTAATATGGGTTATAAGTATAGTTACCCCACTTATAACCCTACTTATAACTACCCATAAACCCTAATCCCTAAATACCCTATAACCCTTAGATCCCTCTTCAAGAACCCTACTTATAGCTACCCATGAACCTCCAAGTAGACTGCACTACGTGACTGAGGGGCCGCTTGGATTCAGTAGATGCCAGCAGATGAGAAGCCGCTGAGCGTAACAATGCCCCCGCTAGGCACTGAACCCAACCTTCGCCCCGCTTATCCACCGAACTGCGCTCAAACCCCCATGCAGGGCTTAGGGTATGAATCGAAAAACCCCGAACAGCCTGTGTGTTGCACACTCGCCTCTTTTTCAACCTCCATTAGCGCATCTCCCCGGCGCCAAGCTGTCCGTCACTTCTCCCAGAACCGTTTGGGGTGGCGGCGACCCAGAAGCCTAAGCCCTCAACCCAAATCCTACAAGCCGAAGTTTGAACACCGTCCCTTAAGGTTACTGTAAGGGATCTATAAGGGTTCTCTAATGTAGAGGCTTAAATAATTACCAATACTATGTTGGGGGCGGTTTGGACAAAGTGAACTCAGAGAACTTTGTCTCTGGCGACGCAAGGCTGCCGACAAGCTTCAGGGACGTAAATCTGCGAACCCATAGAGCCCCAGCCCCATCAACAAGGAATGGATAGCCCGAAGAGCACAGGTGAATCTTCTATATGGTTTAAGGTAGCTTACTTACACTTACATGAGGAGTCGACGGCTCTTTGGGTAGGTCTCCGAAAGATGTACACGGAAGCACTGACAATCCTACGAGGCCCAGAGGGTTTAGGCTTCGGGGTGAAGACCTTACGGCGTTAGGGTGTCAGGGTTCAGAGTGGTCTTCGCAGCTCTTTCGGACTTGTTGCTTTAGACCCAGGCCCCTGGCACCAAGGATAGCATCCTAAACCCTCAACCCTAAAACCTCAACCCCTCACACTAACCAGACCCTGGAGTAACCACCCGAAAGCACTGCAGAAAATCAAGCCGAAACACCTGAACCTGGGACCTGGACCTTAAACACCTTGAAAGTAGATAGGGTTTAGGGTAATTAGAGCTTAGGGCTTAGAGTGTAGGGTAGTGTAGAGGCTAGAACAGGGCCTCGGGCTCCTTTATAGTACAGCCATAATAAGGAACCCTTAAGAATAATCTTGGTAATTCTTTAAGCTTCCATAGTAGACCCTCAACCCTAAACCCCTCAACCCCTAAACCCCCAAACCCCTAAACCCTGAACCCATGAGGTCCCCATATGAGGGTATCCGTCTGGGGTCGCGGAAGGGGGGGAAGGCCTTTGAGCCCTGCTTGGAGGGTCGGGGACGTAGTAACTGGCTTTTTAGGGACTTAAAAGTACCATAACCCCAATTAGGGTCCCTTTTAGGGTACTTATAAGTCTACTTGCTACCTACTTACTAAGTCCCTGAACCCTAAACCCTATAGTACCCCTATAGAGCCCTTTAAAGGAACCCTTATAATCCCCTTTTAAAGGAGCCCCTCCTTACTAAGTCCCCTAAAGACCCTCCAAGTGGGTGAAGCCTCGGCCCTGGGTCCGGACGGCCATCAAAATTTAGGGGTTTCCGAAAGAGTTTAGGGTTTAGGGTTTAGGGTTTAGGGTTTAGGGCGTCTCGCCGCGCAGCGGCAGTATTTTCTATGTAGGATGGCGCCCCAACACTCCCAGGGGTGTGGGGGGGCGGCATATCGACGTCTAGCGTTCGAATGCGATTCCACCACCAAACAATTACACATTGGTTCCTCACCTTTTCCCACCCGCTGTGAGAATACACAGGCTACCACCCAAAACATTGCCTTTTAGGGTTTAGCGCTCACGCCCTCAATTCCCACCTGCCCCTGGTCTGTCTGTTGGGGCCAGAAGCACACTGGCCAGGTAGAGAGCCAGGGGGGCCGAGGGGGTGAGGGGGGGTCCAGAGAGGGCCAGGGGCCAAGGGGGGGCGAGGGGGGGCCAGGGGGGGGCCAGGGGGGGCCAGGGGGGTCAGGTGCCAGAAAAGGCAGAAAAGACGCCAGGTCTCCCCTAGGACCCCCCAGGAGCCCCCCGGGTCCCTGGAATCTGCCAGCTCAGAGCCCCCTGGGCCGGCTTCTGGTGCCTTTTCTGAAGGGGGGCCAAAGGGAAACGCCCACCAAGGGATTTGGTCGTCGGGTTTAGGGTCTTCTAGTCTTTTGAGAATCGAGGGAATTCTTTCTGCGAATATGGGCGCCACGCAAGGGGCCTAATGGCTTGGCTCAGCCCTAGGGGCTGAATTCGACCATTCTCCAATGGCTCCACCCATTGTCCATCCAGAGTTGGTGTCAATCACTGCCGGATTTCCTTCTGGGTCCAGGCACCCTAAGAAAAAGGGTGGGTACGGCCTAAGCAGGCCTGGGTGGGAATTTAGGGTTTAGGGTTTAGGGTTTAGGGTTTAGGGGACCCTAATATAGGACCCTAAATAGTAGGATCCTTATTATAAGGACTTTCAAGTAAGGTACCCCTTATTTTCGGAAGCTCCCGTATACTAGATGGCACCCTAAGTAATAGGATCCTTATTATATGGACCCCTAAATAAGGTACTCCTAATTTCGGAAACTCCCATTTAGGGCTTTTTCTGCTTTCACCCAGCAATCCAGTCAGCCAGAATGTAGGGTTTAAGGTTTAAGGGTTAGGGGTTGGGAGTTAGGGTTTAGGGGTTAGGGTTTAGGATTTAAGGTTTAAGGTTTGGGGTTTAGGATTTAGGGGTTGGGTTTAGGATTTAGAGTTTAGGGTTTAGGATTTAGGGGGTTTAGGATTTAGGGTTCAGGGTTCAGCATTTGAGGGTTCGGATTTAGGGGTTAGGGGTTGGCCAAAAGAATTTAAGGGACTTCATACCGAGGGTTTAGGGTTTTGGGTTTGGGGTGTATATACTGTACGTAACATGAAACCGCCCAACCCTGCCTAGAGAGGTGTTATGGTCTCGCATGAAGCAAGTAGATCAACTCCACTTATGAGCGTTGTCGTCGTGGTTGTAGTAGTGGCAGTCGCGGGCGTACCCAAACCCTAAAGCCCTGAGCCATTCTGGAGCCCTTAAAGGAGCCTGTAGCGGAACCCTCGAAGACCCAACTCTGCCGCTCAGCAAAGCGCCCGCCGGCGCTGGGCACGACCCCCTCCAGCAGGCGCCAGGGGCACGGCCTCTCGGTGCGAGAGAATATTCCTGAACTAAGTCGGTCGAATGTCCTATCGAGTTTCGGATGTGCGGAGATGGAAACATCGTTGAAGTAAGGGGTTTAATCGAAAAGGCCTGAACTACGGAATGCAAGAGTTCTCATGGGGTTTGGGAGTCTCGGTTTGGGGCTTCATGGCATCAGGGGCTACGGGTTTGGGGTTTCGGGAGTAGGAATTTCCAGGTCGAGGGTGTGTAAAGATGAGCGGGTGCGGTTGCGATTGGTATCCAGTTTCAATCTCAATCCTAAACCTTGAACCCTGGAGCGTAAACCTTGGTAGCTTGCAATTTATCTGCATTCAGGACTGTATGTGCAAAGCTGCGGTTTTCTGGGTTAGGGCTGGTTTGAGTTTACGCTTACGATCCAGGGTTTAGGGCTCGGGGTGGGATGAAGATTTCGGACTGAGCGTTTGTGCATTAGGCCTGTACGGGTATGCAATCGCGAAACTCCGAACCCATCTATTTGCAGAAGGACTCTGCCTTTGAGGGGAGCAACGGCATCTGCAAATTGCGATACTAAGGCAAACCCTGAACGCTGAGCACTTATATCGACCTGCACCCTAAACCCACGATATTTTACCCTAGAGCTTCGGCTTAGAGATGCTGACTCCCTGACTGGTCGTACAAAGCGCCAGCGTTTACCACGTCAAGATTTGAACAACCACAGATCATGCGATTGCATTGGAACTGTCGTTACCGACACTGGCGGTTTCGACAACAGAAGTCATCGTGGGACTGCAGTGTCACTGACAATGGCAGCAGCAGCAGTAAGGATAGCCACGCATAACTGAAAAATAGAACATGCCTGGAACTGCAAGAATCACCAGATCTGGTCATATGGATTGGCATCATCATCAGTATTACCGTCATCACCATCAGCGTCGTAAAGACAAACTTCGACTTTGGATTGCGATCTGCGCTTCATTGACTTTTAACACCTCTCCTGAACAGCTCCAGAACATAATACTGACACCGCCCGAACAGGTAATGCTGGCATAGCACGTCCTTTGACTGGTTCAATCCAGTCCATTCTTGGACTTCACACTTACAAGACTATCTGCTTTCAGCGGCACAGAAGAGACACTCACGCGCACTTTCGTGCACGCGGAAGCACTTCAAGAGCTTGAAGACACCCTGAACCCTGACTCTGAAACTTTGATGTAGGTGCCTTAATAAATCGAATAGGGTTTAGGGGCTATATTCTGCTATAAATATAACAAGGAATACCATATTCCAATATACAAATTCTTAAGGGCCCCCATATAATAGCCCTTATAGTAGCCCTTATAGTAGCCCTTACAGACCCCTTTTAAAGGAACCCTACTCTAATTATTGAGGCCCCCGATGTTAGCCGACAGCCGAGCCCGGAGCCTGCGCGCTAGTAGCCGAGGCCGGAGCAATCTGGGAGTTTCCGAAATTAGGGGTTCCTTTTAAACGGATCTATAAAGGGTTCCTTGAAGGGATCTACAAAGGTTCTATACAGGGTTTAGGGTTTAGAGTTTCCGAACATGAGGGGTACCTGAGAGTCCCTTCAAAGGGTTACTATAAGGGTACTGTTATGAGGGTTGCTTTAGAGGGCTCTATAAGGGTCTAGAGTTTCCGAAAATTCGGGGGTACCTTGTTTTGGGGTCCTTTTGATAAGGATCCTGCTATATGGGGTGCTATATTAGGGTCCCCTGTTTTCGGAAACTCCCATCTGAATGCGTGCGGTTTTTCCTTACCTTTGGTTAGTAGGGAATGGAAGAATGGTAGTAATAGTCGTTATATAATAGTTATATAGTAGATATATAGTAGTTATATAGTAGTTATATGGTAGTAATATGGTAGTAATAGTAGTTATAATTGTATCCCATTCCTCCATTCCCTACTAACCAAAGGTAAGTTTCGGGATCTTCAAGAGTGCGAAGATTTCTGGGGTTGAAGGTTTTAGGGTTTAGGGCTTTAGGGTTGAGGGTTAAGGGCTTTAGGGTTTTAGGGCGCTGCAGGGTTTAGGGCTTTAGAGCTCTGGGGCTTTAGTTTAGGGTTTAGGGTTTGGGGTTCAGCAGCAGTCTCTAGTCGAGCTAGCGGGCTTAGATTTAGAAACAACCCACCCGCCCAAGGAATCCCATAACATTAAGACAATACAAAGTTTACCATCTTCCGTAAGCCCTAATCGAGCCTCAAACGACCTTTAAACGAAACCGAACCCTAAACGGAACCTCAACCAGAACCCGAAAAGGAACTTTAAACGAAACCCTAAACAGAATTCTACAAAGAACCCTAAACAGAGGACCAAATGGAACCTTGAAAGGAACCCTAGACGAAACCCTGAACGAAACCTTACCGACAGTGGCTGAGATTAAAATTTCTGTCCTGACAGCAACATGCCTACCCACCCGAAAGCCCTAAATCCTACACCCGAACACCCTAGATCCTGAAACCTAGAACCCCCGGAACCCTAGACAGCCCCTCACCCCTTGCACCCAAAGACCCGACTCCCAAACCCCAACCTCTGGTGACCGAGTGTCGAACCCTCCTTATACTATGACGGGCCGCGAAACCCTATTCTAATCTTTAAGGCCCCTATAATATACCATGCTTTTCAGTGGTTGTCGGAACAAGTGCAGTCGGATTCAAACTCCAGCAATCCTTCAAAAAGAGAACCCTGAAATCAACCCCTAAACGACACGAATTGCGCTGAACCCTAAGCCCTCCATCCCTATATCCTAGAACCCCCCAAACCCAAAAGAAAGCTGTCAGAATCAGAGTAGGAGGCTTGGGCTGGGGGCCCTAGGCCCAACCTCCGAGGCGCCTTGAGTGGGCGGAGGGCTCCATGCTTCGGCTATTCGTTCGAAACGACCACCTACACCCTAAACTCTAAACCCTGAACCTAAACCCTAAAAACCCTGAAAACCCTAAAAACCCTAAAAACCCTAAAAACCCTAAAAACCCCAAAAACCCTAAACCCTGTCTGGACCCTGCAGAACCCAGCTCTTTAAGGACTTATAGAATGAAATCATAGTAAGGAACCCTAAAAAGGCAGGTTCTTCAGGGTGAAACTGAAAGTAAAGCCTAAACCGGAAGAGACAGGGGCGACCTGCGTCTGGCTGATGCTTTGGCCGTAGCCAGTAACCGCCTGGCAAAGGAGCTGCTTTTGGAGCTTTGGAAAACAAGGTTTTGGGTTTAGGGCTACTTTTGGAGCAAAAAAAGGATTGCGTCTGCGATTTTACTGTGTTGGGTTCGGAGTTTATACTTCCGGGCAGAAAATTTTGCGGCTGAGGCTTCAGAGGTGAGGGTTTGGGGCTCTGCCCAAGAAGTTAGAAGGGAATGGAAGAATGGGGTATAATTATAACTACTATTACTACCATTCTTCCATTCCCTACTAACCAACGGTAAGATTTTGGAGGACCCGGAAAGCCCCAAGGTCCTCGAGTCCCGACTCCTAAGCCCCCAAAATGGGGGGGGGGGGGTCCGCAAATAGGGGACCCGAATATAGTGCCCTAAACAATTTAAAAAAAAAGCAAGATAAGGTGCCCCTAATTTTCGGAAACTCCCAAACTCCGAAACCCAAACCGTCTCCCACATGAGGTCCCCACTGAAGGAGGCGGAGGCATATCTGGCTCGGCACCACAGTCTTGGCAGTAAGGATTCGGGCATTGGGGGATGGGGTTCTTTTGTTTGCTTTTGTTGTAGGCTTCTTTTCTCATTGCTGTGACGAGTGCCAGTGCATTCAGCAGTGAAGCATTCCGCGTACAAGAGCAAGAAATGATTGACTTGCGACTGCTTCGGGCTAAGAGTTTAGGGAGTTTAGGGCACGGCAAAGCACAACTTTCCCTGATGGGAACATGACAACCGTAGCTATACACGTCTTTCCTTGTGTCTATCGGTCGGTCGGTCTGTCTGTCCGTCTGTCCGTCTATATCTATGTCCACATATGTATGTACGTATATATGTATACAGCATTAATTATGTGTGTACACACCTGCATATAGAGAGAAAGAGAGAAAGGAGCGAGAAAGATTGATAACGCATGCACACACAGATGCATACAGTATGGACACCCCGGGTCGTGCGGTATCTAAACACCTGAAAGATGGATTTCTGATCTTGAAGCGCTTTTGTCTCGCCAAGGCAATTTGAGATGAAGTGGCTATCTTAAGCCGCTTGCCCCGCCCATGGGTTGAAGAATCTCCCTTCGGCAGATGTGTGAAAAATGTGTGAAAATTTAAAAAGGAAAAACCTTTCTGCAGGGGCGCTGCGAAGGCAGGCAGCATTCTTGCTAGGGTGCAAACTTGCCTGAGCAGGGTTGGCAACAAAACCGACCTCCGTCTGTTTGTCCACCCAGCTTTGCAGACATCCAAGCCAAGCAGGGAAGCAGCATGCAGAAAGCACACCAGCACACAAGGGCAGCTAGACTGGTCGACCTCATGACAAGCGCCGTCAAATAGTTGCCTGCCACTGCCCAAAGGACCGTTACGACAGCCACTGCCACCGACTTTGACCAATCAAGTGCACGAGTGCGGCTAAGGGGAGCACCTTTGTCACTCAGGTACAACATGCCATTGAAGCCAAACCAAAGCCAACAATAGCAGTATGACGACCACGCGAAGAAAAGACGAAGATAATCCATGACTTCAGTTACACCGGCCTTTGGCAGAGAAGCCAGGATGTCCCCCATCCAGGCTGCATCGGCAGAAACAATCAAGGCTGCGTAGGCAGGATGTAGATGAGGTAACGGCAAGAGGCCCATAAGCTCCTCGCGAAGATCATTTCGAACGAATTTATGGAACGCATCCCTGTGGCCATACCACTGGTCAATGGCACTGAGAATGAAAGATCGGTCAAAGTCAGAATAACAAACTAAGTCATCAACTCGGAAGGCCTGCAAGTCAGATATCAGCCGCGCCTTGTCTCGATAACTTCGGCGCAAGGCATGCACAATAAATATGTATGGCAGCAGAAAGATTGCAACATAAAGCCACACAAAGTTTCTCTGTCGATCATCGTCATCTGCATAGATGACAACCCAGTGTTTTACCAGTGAGATGCACCATTGGCTCAGACAACAAATCGCTACAGATTGTTCAATAAACAGTGGCGCGAAGTTGAGCTCTCCTCGTGGATTCCCGTGACGAAAGCCCACCAGCTCAAATATACCTTTTCTGAAGTTGGACCCCTAGCCAAAATTACAGTTTTAGCTGTTTCTTAGAGGTTATACTCACCAAAGATTAACAATGATTTTTAAGGACCCCCAAGATACACCAGAGTGATGACAGGTAGTCTGGGGAGTACAAAATTCGAAGCTCTTTCGTCACGGAAAGGCACCCGCCAATGCCATAGATCCCACGCTCAAACAGATCATGATCTCCTTGATGAATGCACGCCACGTCTAGAAAGCACATCTTTCTTCTGCATGGGAGATATGTAGACGACCACAGCCCAACCACCAGCGAAACTTGAACAACAACAAGAAAATATGGGTTCGTTTTGCACGTCACCGTCCTGCCAGGAACTATGTAGTTTGCACTGTCAGGGTCCGGGAGAATTTCAAACTCTTGCAGAAAAAACATGGCAGTCATGCCCACAAGCCAGCCCATCAGCCCATGCAGCCAGCCCAGTTGCAATATCAAAGCCAGGACTTTCTGCCAGCCTTTCACCGACCGCCAGGTATGCGACAGAAAAACATCGTAGCCTGATACCTTCGTCGAAAGATTCCAAACTTGGGCAGCTCGGTTTCTCCGTCGGATTTCATGTGGGGATGTCCAAAGCTCCCGCTGTCGAAGTGCTCGATGAACAGGGATGGCCCGCATGATCTCAAAGTCAGACTCCATCTGCCGTTGGTCTCTCAGCCTTATCTGGGCAGCGCTCATACCACTCGGCTCCTCCTGCAACTCTTCCGGCAGGTCAGAAGGCTTACGAGAGGAAAGCCTGTCCTGGACATTGGTCGTATCGCCTGGTTCGGTGTCATGGGTGTCTGCTGGGAAACTTGGCTCAGACGCGTGTATGACTTCCGTAGGGGCACCCCCTCCACCCTCCTGGCAGCAGCTTTGTTGGCCGAGGCTCCCGCACACATGAAACGAAGCGTGCATCCCGGCAGCAAGATAATTTGACTGAACATCTAGAATCTTTGTAGAGCCGCAGGCAGTGCACTGCGATTTTGGTCTTGCACGATTCACACTGGTGCTGCTATGTGCGACCGGGAATGTGAAAGGGTACCTACCTTTCCTTGAGAGAAGGCAGAACCTGACAGAGACATGATTGCAATGGCACCACCTGATTCTCAGTGGATCCCCTTGTCAACCCCATTCTCACACAGATGGTCACCTCGGATCGGGTGCACAAGTACTTGGAATCGGATCTGCAACAGCAGTAACCTACCATGAACTGCTCCTTTGTCAAGCCTGCATCTCTGCATCACGAGCCGACGGTCCTCAACGTGGACAACAGTCTTGCGCAGAAGAAGCGGTCTGAGACGCAGACCGAGCGCGGAGCAGCATTCCTTTGTTCCGAGATGCATCGATTCTGTGAAGCTTGGGTGGGACAAACCTGCACCTTGAACTCTGAACCCAAAAACATCTCCAATCATCCGAGACGTGTCGCGATTGATGGTATGATATTGAACATGTCAGTGAAACCAAAGTGCGGTGTTCATTCCGCGACTCCTGTGAAGCATGAAAGCCGGGTATGATCATGATGAAGACTCTTCCCTAGGATTCAGAAACAGCTGCACCCAACACCACCACACGGCAACAACATGACAGAACCCTAATATAGGGGCCTTAATGATTCGAATAAGGGTTTGGGGGCCCATGACAAAATAAATATAACAAGGAACCCCACAACAGTATGGGTAATTCTTTAAGCCTATATACTAAACTTGGGGCAGCCCTGTAGGATGCAGCCAAGCTCAAGCCCCGCAGGCCTTACAGCCAAAACAAAGCGCTAAGCCCCTGAACTAGGATGCCCAGTAACCTAGGCATAAACAGGGGCTTCCTTTTGGCATTGGGTACCTTAATAAGGAACCTAGGACTACAAAAAGTGAATAAGGGTACTACTGGGAATCCTGCTAAACTGAAACCTGATACCTCAGATAAGGAGGATGCGGGCTTGACCAGGAGCTTTTTATGAGGGGGGGCTTAACAAGTAGAATAGGGTTCCTTGAAAGGGGGCCTCTAAGGGCTACTATAAGTCATCTATAAGGCTACTATAATACTATGCTTTAGCGGCCTTATATAAGTGGAATAGTGCTTTGGGGTCCACTCTACTATAACTATAATAGGAAACCCCCAAAAGAGTGTAGGCAACTGTTTAGGGTCCTACATTAGCCCCCCAAACCCACTGCCATCCGAGGCCAAAGTTCCCAATGCCGGCGCCGCGCCGCTCCGCCTGCCGCTGAGTGGGCTGCGGCGCTTCCGCTCATCGGGCGCCAGACGTCGAAGATGAGCGGGTGGGACACCGCCTCGGTTCTCCGGGCCAAATACAACCTATATTACATGCAATTTAGATTATGTGTCGCTAAAAACTATCTATCACCTACTGTCCATGTATAAGGTCGCCGGATCCAGCATTTCGTTTTTCGGTAACGGGATTCACGGGGTTCTTGCCGTCATGGCCCGCAGCCCCATGTTTCACGAATCCCTGATCCTGAAGCACTTGAACCTAAAGCTCCGTCCGGAACCGTCCTGCAACCCCAAACTCCGATCCATGGCCGCCACCCCTCAAAACTCTAATTTCAAAACCAATCCCTCAGACCACAAACAGAATCCCAAATTCCCAATCCTACGGTCCTGAATCGCCAAACACTAGCAAAGCCGGCCCCTTGATGCACAAAAACGACTCCTCGAACCGATACCTACGCTTTATAGCCGAAATTTTACCCCGCTGAAATCCGCTGAACCCTCATCTAACCCGTCCCGCACGGGGCCTGGTGCGAGTTCACCGCCCGCCTCTCGAGGGCTCGAGGCTCGCGCATGAGTAGGGTTTAGGGTTTAGGGTTCAGGGTTTCGGGTTTGTCTTGGCGATTGTGTCGCAGGCCGCTGAAAACAAGTGGTCCTCCATTGAGGAATTCATCATACCCAGAAACACGAAGGGCAAACGTTTAACTTGAAAATGTACTGAAACCCTGAAACTTAAACCCCCAAACCCCCAAACCCGACGCAGCGTGCTTTGCAAGGGCCTCCTATTTTGGATGTATCCAAGCAAATTCCGACGACTTGACGCACTGCAACCACGCTGACACCGATGACTTCGACTACTGCTAGCACGACGAGTGAGTACAAGGACCCACCCCCCCGTTCAACGAAGGGCGGTGGTTAACATTGCATACGACCAACCTAGCATCCACGCCGGCCAGGAGCCAAACAGCACCGTAGCGGCACGACTGATCTGAAACTGAAGAAGGCCGGGCCTCATGGGGGCTGGTGGTGGTAAAACCCTAAATCTCAATGTCAAGTCCTACATCTCTGAAAAGGGCACAAAGTCTCCGCCTGATTTCCTCCGAGAGTTGCTGCATGTTTGACACCGGATGGCCGTTCACTTGCAGGATGTGGTCGCCCACCTGCAGCTGAAGCTCTGCGCAATCAGAGTCTGAAACAGGAAACTATCAGCCCCCCTTCGCCCATCATCCAGGGCCTTCTTTGACCTTGAGACCAGGCATGCACTGCCGCAGATCCCAACCCAGCGTCTTGAGGCGGTAGGAATATTTTTAGCGAACCCTGGGTAGGAGGCGACCTCATGAGGGCGTCGGGCTTGGAAGTAAATTTCAAGCAAAACCGCTGACCTCTAAAACCCAAAAGAGAACCCCGGTTTGGCTGTCGGGTCTACGCTGTCATCATGGAGAATCGCTCCGAGAAGAGAGGAAAGGGCAATGCCACAGCGCACGGCAAAAAAGGTTTATTGAAGGACTTGGGGGCTGTTGAAACTTGTCACGGATCAGTTGCACAGCATCCTCTGCAGCATCCGACAGGACAATGTGTCATCTGAAAGGTCCTGCGCCGCCCGTGTGCAGAGGGCCCTTCATCGAGACCCCACATGCCGTAGCCCCTTTTTCGACCACAAGCGCTCCTTAGAAACCTGAGCCGATACCTGTTGAAGTACCGCAGGCACTGAGGTCAAGACGAAGGCTTTTAGGTGTCGCGAACTCTCCACAACCCTAACCGTAACCCAAGAATTCGGCACTGAAAGCCCGAAAAAACACGCAAACACGAAGAACTCAACCCACAACCCAAAGCTCTGATGCTCTGGACCTCAAAAGCCACCGATCCCACATCCTGCCTGCAAACCCCAAGACTCCAAGCCTTCAGCGCAAGCTCTGATCCTTTACTTCGCACGCCTGCCAGCCCCACTGCGCCGCGACAGGGTTGCTGATGCTCGACACCCAGCAGTTCTGTATGATCAGGCCCAACCTCTGTTTAGGAGGGATTTCAGAATTGAGGCTTAGGGCCTCCACAGGCATGCACATTACAGGGGTTCCGGGGTTTAGAGTTCAAATTCAATTGTTTGGGGGCTTTGGTTCGACTTAGGTTTAGGCCGTAGCGCTTTGGCTCGGGATTAGCGGCAAGGTTTGCGGATTAGGCCCCGGGCTACGAGGGCAACAAGGAGACAGTTGTCCAGCTCTCCAAGATAGACAAGATCTAAACAAGTTCAGGTGATGAGCACTGGTTCTAAACCCTAAACCCTAAACCTGAGCCTCGAAACCCGAAACCCGTGTCGACTGCCAACGAGTCTGACGCAACCATCCTCCTGCTCTGTCGAACGCTCCCATCTCCCTCATCTCAGTACGCAACTACGACGGGTACATCACACGTGCTGCTGGCAACGGTTTAGGGTTTAGGGTTCAGGGTTAATGGCCGTCCCTACTTCCACTGAAACGCTCGCACTCTTTGCCCCTATAAGGATCTGAATTTGTGCTGACAGAGCTCCCTTACTGTGCTAGTTACAGCGTTCCCTTTTGAAAGTCCTCATCTATACGCTCCGACACCCTCGTCCCTAAATCCTAAAACCTGAACCCTAAACCCTAAAGCCCGTAACCCTAAACCCCAAACCCTAGCCGCTGGGTGGGACCCGACCTGCCATCGTCCATGAGCTTGGGGACGGAGATGCGGGCGTGGCTTCCCGGTCCCTGACTTTGGAACTGGCACTATGGGTGCCCTGAATAACTAGACTAGGCTTCTGGAGAAAATTCTGCAGATTTGTGTTATGGGCTGCAAGAGAATTGGTATGAGATCCACACCAGTCTTTTGGAGTGAAGTGTTCTTGAATAAAACCCTGATTGTCACCTGCTTGCTTCCAACGCAGGGCACAGGCACATGTCGTCGGACGCTGACAATGGCACGACTCGGGATGTGGTATGTCTTATCTCATGTTCACTTCTTGTTGCCTGTCTGGCTGCTATACTTGTCGGCAAGTAGTAGCAGGAGTAACAGTAGTACGAGTAGTACTAGTAGCAGCAGAGTACTAGTAGAACTAGTATTGGTAGTAGTTGTCGTGGCCTGGGGAGTTGGAGTAACAGAAGGTGTAAAACAACGTAGAGATTACCTTCTACTATATATAGATATATAGTCATATACATATGTGTCCGTTCATACATGTGTTGTCTATGTGCATATTACATGGTCTTTTTGGTTTGCTGACGTATCTCTTTCAATTCCGACACATTTACGACAGCCGTGACAACAACATAAGAGGAAATACATACATACATAGATAACTGACTACTAACTCCATGTCACCCGACACACCAGAAAACGAAAACGAAACTGAACATGCGATCGCAGCCCAACAAACAACCAAAAAACGGGCCGCAAGCTGCAAACAACCGAAAGAAAAGCAGAGCCCTCGGCCTGTGAGGGCAAAAGGGGCGCCGCCGAAGCTTGTGAAGAGAAGGAGTTGGGCGGCGAGCTTTGCAATCCCTTGGATCTAAGGCTGTTACGGGTGCAAGGGTTCCTTTTTGGGATTACCTTATAGGATTCTAATCATGAACCACAAAAAGGAACTACCATGGGGCCCCAGGGTAAGGGTGTATGCTTTAGTAGACATGGCTTGGGGCTTCTTCTCAAAGGGACTGTGGGGCCTGGGCTTGGGTTGTAGACTTTGGGGCTTGGGGCCTGGCAGTTCAGGGCTTCGGGGCTTCAGGGCTCAAGCCCTCTGAAGGCTCACGGAGTAGAAGCTTCATGACTTGACGGATTTGGGGGTTGAAAATTCGAGGTCTCAGAAAGGCTTAAGCTGTGAGGGTTTAGCCACCCTAAACCCTAAACCTCTAAACCGTCGGTTTAGGTCATAGGGGCTCATGACTGCTGAAAATAGTTCTGAATTAAAAAGAATTAAAAGCACAAAGGAAAATGATTTATGATTGTTACATTTTAAAAAACAATTCTAGATGTATATGTAATTTCCTATATAATACTCCGCCACATCAAATTTGACCTCAGTAGATAATACGGAGTGTGGGGGTCTTGCGGGGGCAGGGTCTTTGGCTCCGAGCATCTGTTCCCAAAGCTTCAGTCTCACGCAACATAAGAGCATTAACAAGGGGTTTGGGGAAGACAATGTTGGGTTTAGGAGAAAAACTCTAGAGTGTAGGGTTTAAAGTGTTGCAACTCGCCATTGCTCGTTACTCAGACCTTATTTCGGCATAGATGCTATAATCTTGTCACTAAGTGCCAGCGCGCAGACCAGCAAATCCTGGCAATGCTGCAAGCATTCACTGCATCCTGAACCCTTAACCTCCCGAAGGAGATCACTATCCAACACTGGCGCGGAGGAAGCCAACAGCCCGGTTGGCGTCATCCGAAACCTCCCGTTCCGGCAGCCCCGACAACTTCGTCGTACTGCAAGCACATTACTTGGAGCTTCATGGGTAGTTATAAGTGGGGTTTTAAGTACCCTAATAAAGTACCCTAGTATGGGTTATGAGTATAGTTACCTTACTTATAATCCGTTACTTATAACTACCCATGAACCTCCAAGTGAGGAACCCTGTTTAAGCCCTGTGTTGATTCAGCACAGCCACCGCGCTACTTGGTGGCGCCATCACCGAAGCCAGCGCCGGCGCCGAGGCCGGGGTCGCTGGGGGCGCGGAGGCGCCTACCGGAGGAAGGCTGCGATGCTCCTGGCCCAGAGAGCCAAATACCCCTTAATTGAGGAACATCGCTTAAATCATAATATGAAAACCTATATAACTTAAGCCATATTCCTTAATTAAGGAATATCGCTTAAATCATAATATGAAGCCCTAGATAATTTAAGCCATACTCCTTAATTAAGGGGTATTGGGCTCTCTGAGAAGGTGGGGAAAGCCGGTCACAGGGCCTTGCAGCTGCTGCGCTTTGGCCCTGGCGGATTAAAGTTTGAAGTCCTTTCCAGCCCCCGGAATTTCGGGAAAACAGAGTGACAAAGTCCGGTCACAGGGTTTGGAAGATGAATGTTGGGTGATGCATCGAGGTTGGATGGGAGAAGCTGCCACGAGTTCGAACTCTTCCTGTCAACGGAGCTAATGAAATGCACGAACGGGAACGCTCAATCTGAAGTCCTCCACTGCCCATAAGAACCCTGAACCCTAAACCCCCACGCCCGGAGCGCCGAAGCTCCAATGCCCAAAACACGAAGCCCTGAACCCTAAACCCGTACCCTTATCCCTAAACCCTAAACCCTAAACTCTAACCCTAAACCCGTACCCTAATCCCTAAACCCTAAACTCTAACCCTAAACCCTAAACCCGTACCCTGATCCCTAAACCCTCGAAACCCACAAGACTCCTCCGGATGAAGCTCCCAGCCTCGGGAATCCGGCAGGGGCGTTGCAGGGTTTAGGGGTTTAGGGGTTTAAGGGGTTTGGGGTTTGGGGGTTTAGGGGTTTTGGGGTTTAGGGGTTAAGGGTTTAGGGGTTTAGGGGTTTGGGGTTTAGGGTTTAGGGGTTTAGGGGTTTAGGGTTTAGGGCTTAGCGGCTTAGGGTGTAGGGTTAGGGTTGTTAAGGTTTGCAGGATTCAAAGGCGCAGGCAGGTGGTTTTAGGCTGTTTGGGTTTCGGGATTTCAGGTCAAAGCTGAAGAGTTTCGGGTTCGCCAAACCTGCAATACACAAATCCTCGCAAAGCCGTAAACAAATCCTTGAAATTGTAACAAGGTCCTCAGACAAATCTTACCTTAGATACAGAAGAACCACTGGGGAACCGCTCCCCAAGAAGGGTGGAATCTAACGCAAACGCTAAATCCCAAACCCTACATTCCTAAACCCTTAAAGCCTAAACCTAAATCCCAAACCCTGGATCCCTCAACCCTTCAAGCCTAAACCCTAAATCTCAAGCCCTAAATCCCCAAACTCAACAATGTGCTGAGAACCCCGTGTCCCACACTGCTCCCAAATCTCTCAAGTTTGGGCTTCGAGGCTTGCGGGGGTGTTTGGGATGTATGGTTTAGGGTTTGGGGTTTGGGGTTCAGGGTTTTTTTGCAGCGCAAAACCCTTCACGCCCTCAGTCTCCCAACGCATCCTGGTAGACTTCCCTCACTTTCGCTCGCCGTCCCTACCATCTGACCCATCGCGACAGAGGTGCCCCGGGCTTTGGGTGCAGCTTCAAAAACGTGTGGCCCTACCCTAAACACCACGCCCTGAAATAAGCCCGAAACCTTCCGCCTTAAATTCCCTACCCAACAGCCCAAAATCCAAAACCCTGAAAGCAACCAAAAAAAGACAACGAAACACCTCATAGACCTGCAGAAACGAAACAAAGCACCCCCAAACCCCCAAAACCTCCGCCACCCGGGACTCCGACGACGACCGATGGACTCGAGGTGGCTTGGCCCACCGGAGGCCGGCGCGGAGAAGGCGGAGGGTGAGAAGCCACCACGGTCTGACCAAGGGAGCCCCAAGATTCCAAATGGGAGGCTCTAAGGTTGAATCTCTAGTAGGGTTTTTAGGGTTTACAATTTAGGGTTTAGGGCTTTAAGCATACTTGGAGGTTCATGGGTAGTTATAAGTAGGGTTATAAGTAGGGTAACTAGACTTATAACCCAAATTAGGAGCCTGATAATCCCACTTAGAACTACCCCTGAACCTCCAAGTACCTCCTTGAAGGTCAGTGAAGCTCCGTTCTTTACTGGATTTGAGGGATACTGGGCTCTCAGACGCTCTTGGGTGTTGGGTTTCAGGTTCGGTTACCCTAAACCCGGCACCCATCTCTCAAGTACGAGCCGGACAGATCTAAGTTACTGCCTAGAGGCTGTAAGCTATAAAGACCAAAATAAAAGCAAGGCTTCGTCAATGCAGGAGTGGTGATACTGGTTTTCGCAGCAAGCCTTAAACTGCCTGCAGCCAAGACTCAACATGACAAAATCAACTGCCGCCAGAAAAACAAAAAAAAAAACATACAACCCCAACCCCCCCTACGACCCCAAACCCTAAACCCTAAACTCCTAACACTCAACCCTACACCCCTAAAAACCCAACAAAACCCCTACTAAACCCCCCTGGACCCTAAACCCTAAACCCTCAATAAACCCGAAACCCTACTAAACCCCTGAAATCCCTAAACCAAACCCCCCCCGCTTCCCCTTCCCCCTCGCTCAACAGAACATCGGCCTTGTCCGAAGGTTGGTGCCGAGCCCGCGCCCAGCACTCCCGAGCCCAAGCTCCAGGAAGTGAGGTTGGCCATGCTTGGAGGTTCAGAGTGAGCAGTAAGGGTTCCATTAAGGGTCCCTTTAAAGGGTTCTCTAGGGATTTAGGGTTTAGGATTTCGGGTACATATAAGTGTGGTTTTTAGTCCCCTACTATGGGTCATAAGTATGGTTACCCTACTTATAACTAGCCATGAAGCTCCAAGTGGGCTCAGAGGAGGTTTCTGAAGAGCTCTTTGTAGAATACAGTGTCTTGTAGGTATACTAGAGTATACTTCTAGTATACTTCTAGTATACTGCAGCATAGTAGTGTGAAATATGGCATGTAGTAGCATACTACATACAACACACCACATTGCATCTTACAGTACATTAAAGTATCATCTACCGTATTGTACTGTAGGGTTGTACAGAAATGTTAAACAATGTTCTATCGCAGAGGTCTCCAGGTGTGGGACCTACGTCGTGGGATGTAATGTGAGAGTGATGCAGTGTTGATGATGCCAGCTACTGTATCTTGTCATTAGTGCCCGTCACCTACTAAAGTTACTAAAGCTTTCTTAGCCACATCCAAAGAGAAAGCTACGCCATCATCGTCTTGGACCAACTCAGGCTGCAGTGGCAGTGCGGCTGTCCACATTACAAGCTTCAGGGCACGCAGGTGCATTGTCCAAAGTACAAGAAAGGGAACACCAATAGTAGCAGACAACGCAGAACTGAACAGCCAGAATACCAGAGCTTGACCTTCACGCCTTTGGCAGAAAAAAACTGCGGACGTCGGAAACACACGACCGTCCTAGTGCCATTGAGTGTAGACGAAGGCTTCCCTCGGGGCCGCCACATGTCACCCAAACCCTAAACCCTAAACCCTAAACCCAAACCCCCAGAGAAAAAAACCCAGAACTGGCCGGCATTCACGACAAGATTTTCGGGAACGAAAGGATGCTCATCCGCACGAAACACACTTCCGGAAACCACAACCTAGGACGCAGAACTCCTCAGTCTGTCATGTAGTGAATAACGTGTTATGCTGATAGTAGATAACTCTTCAGTATGTAATGTAGTCTATAACGTTCTATGCTGATAGTAGCACTTCGTGCTGAGGGAGCCCCTTGTGTGCGGAGACCCGAAAAATGCACAAAGCCCCAACCAGGGCCGGCACCCTGCATTCCCCGAAGGGATGCTTCGGGAATGCCTTGAAGGACCTTCGTGGGCTGAGGAGGCTCGGGGATGTAGGACTTTCCGAAAATAAGGGGTACCTTTAAAGGGATCCTATAAGGGTTCCATTAAGGGTTTAGGGGGTTTAGGGTATGGGAGTTTCCGAAAATGAGGGGTACCCCTGATGTTAGGGTCCTTATGATAAGGATCCTACTATCTGGGGTACTATGTTAGGGTCCCCTATTTTCGGAAACCCCCATGTAGGGCCCTGTAGAGCTGAGGGTTGGGGGAGCCAGGGAGGCCGGTCCCCCCAGGCAAACTCCGGCTATCCGTTGGGAAGGCCATGTAATCATAGGGACCCTTAGGCGGGGGTAGGGAGGAGAAACAGCTATCTTCGCCGCAAGGGGATCTTCCCAAGAGGATGTAGAGTTTCAGCTCTGGGCGTCTAAAGCTTTACGTGACGGCGCCGGACGAAGATCGCCTGTGCCAATCATCTGTCGGATGGCTTGCGGCAGTTCAGGGGCGATTTTGCCGTTTAGCTTTGTCGTCTCTCCCTAGCCCTGGCCGTCCCGCTTCGACGCAAGCTCGAATCTGCATGAGACAACCCTAAACCCTAAACTGTATACCCTGAACCCTAAGGGTTGTGGGTTTCGGGCTCAGGGAGGGCTCTTTAAAGCAGTGGCCGCAAGGGACGCGAACATCAAGATCTGTCAGCTCGGGCAGCGCAAGTTTGCATCGAAGACAAAGCTTTGTAGGCTGTACCCTCAGGCCCCATACTGTTGATGGACAAAATCCTGCATTACCCATTATAAGGAATATACCATAGTTCCCATATTTTAGAGTCCTTACGGTCATGCAGGATTTTGTCCATCAACAGTAGTAGTTCCTTTTTTGGGGTTCATGTTTAGAACCCTATGAGGTAACCCCAACAAGGAACTACTATGGGGCCTCTGGGTAGTATAGCTATTAGAGTAGGGCTTCGGTATATCATAGCCTCCCAAGCCTTGACGTATAAACGAAATTCCGCATCAACAGCAGCAAAGACCTGCAGCTCAATGCATAGCGGTTTGCACAATCATGCACAAACCTTGGCCAGCCAATTGACATGTGGGTATCCTAAACAATAGGCGCAGTGTTATAATCGGCACCCAAAAAGAGACCCTAGCTTTGACAACCACCCATGTGCTACTTGCAAACCGAGGTTGGGTTCACAGCCTAATCCGACAAAATCGGCTTTCAGAACCCCGTGGACTAGGCTTCGGATTCATGTTGCCCGCACGAAAATCAGACCCTCAACTCCTAAAGCCTGCAAAGACTCGGAGAATCAAAACTGCTCCACCCTTACATAGATTATATACTTAACAGAATACACTGAATCTCGAGAAACCCCTAACCTCACGCCCCCAACCGAAAAATCGTAGACCCTCAGCCCTACGCCCCAGGGCTAAACCCTAGACCCTAAACCCCTGAGCCCCCAAACCACGAAGCCCCTGAACCGAGCTGTCGGCCGAAGGTAGGTCAGCGAGGTGGCCTTCGTGGAGGCTGAGGCTCACAGCGCTCCAATTCAGGAGGTCTTCCTGACGCGACTCTTGGGCTGCCTTAACCCGGTTTAGGGTTTAGGGTTTAGGGTTTAGGGTTTAGGGTTTAGGGTTTAGGGTTTAGGGTTTAGGGTGCTCCCTTAACCCCAAATAACCTACCTTGTTCAGGACTTATATAAAGACATAGTACTAGGGAGCCCTAAAAAGGTGAGTTCTTCAGGGTCCAGGTAGAGCTTGGGACTTCGGGCTAAGCTTTGGCAGTTTTGGGCTGGTGTAGGGTTGAAATATGCCAGTGGAGTTGCAGAAACCTGTATTTCCGGAACCCTAAACCCTAAACCCTAAAACCCTAAAACCCTAAACCCTAAACCCTGGAACCCCGAAGCTGGGACTTGGCCCAGATTCGCTTCTGACGCCGACTACAATCCCGGAACACGAAGCCCCTGTATGAATTCTAGGGCCTAGGATCATCCGCAGAAGTAGGAGCTTCATTAAGACAGCCACGAAAAGGGTTTTCGATCTGAGATGAGCCTATGATTCCCTTGATGTGCACCCAGGGAAGCTGCGTGCGGTCGCCGCGATAGTGACTCGTAGCCGTAGCCATGTTCCCACGGTTTGCATGTATAGTTCACGTTATGGTGGAGGGTCTTTTGGAGGAGGCTTCGGCGGCTGCCTAAGCCCTACACAAGCCCTAAACCCTTAATTTTTTGGTGCGCCAGGGGCACAACGCTGTTCAGTCTCTGTGGTCTTGCAACCCCTCGCCGTAAATTCTCAATGTGGGGCACAACACCAACAGTCGACAGGGAATCGAAGAGGAGACGACTGCTTGATACTCAGACTGCTGTATTCAAAAGCCATGCGACCCACGGCAGCTCCAAGCGATTGGAAATCCTTGGGGTTTTCCCAGGCTCGGAAGCTTCAGTGTTCAGGGGTCTGTGGCTTTTAGGGTTTAGGGTTCAGGGTTTAGTTTAGGGTTCAGTCTTCAGGTGCAAGTGGTTGGTTACAGGGCTAACGCTCGAAGCTTGAGGGCTTCTGCAGTGTTGGGTTTGCTGGTGTGCTGCGCTTCGGCGTAGGGCTTTCGGGGAACGGGATTTGGACGGCTGGACTGAGGTTCACACCTACGGTTGTTCACATCCATTTCCGAAAACACATTGCGAAATCCCCTCGCCAACTCCGAAATAGTCTTGTAGCCTGCTTGAACCCTGTACCCATTATGTAGCGGCCTTTGTGATTGGACTGGGGTTCTGGTGGTTAGACTCGACCCTAAACAAAACAACTTTAGAAGGACTACAAGAGAATTCAATTACTCAATATTCGTACCCCAAACCCCAAACACTAAGCCAGTCCTCTGACCGAGACACACTACAGGCACGCAGCCCTTCATGACCTCGCACGCAGGCTTCACAGTATTTGGCTGTGGGTCCTGATAAACTAAACCAGGACGTGTACTGTAGCGGCCTGCATAATTAGGATTGTGTTTTGGGGTGGATCATAGTTTGCGGTATATGGTAGATTTCAGAAAGTTTGAGCATGGATTGAGGATGATTCGCAATTGGATTCTCTATACTTTACCTCAAGGGCACAGGGATACTCATGGTCCAACTTTCCGCCTCCTACTGCAACTGGATATGTGGGTACAAAACGCTACAGACTTCTATAGTACGCACACACATGGTACGGCATGTACAGATAAATGCATCCCGTGTGTCAAGACTCTTGTACTCAGTGTCAAAACGACGGCCGACTAGAAGCGCAGCATCCACATGGAAAGAAGCGGCAAAAACCCTCAGCAAGGGCTTGCGAAAGAGGACACATCAGAGACTCCCTCGCACAGCTATCGATCTCTAACCCATCACCCAGACCCTCAACCCTAAATCTCAACCCCGGAACGATCCAGAATCGCAAACCAAAGTCCAAGGCGCCAAAGGCTCAAAGCCAAGATAGGTCCCCAGAGTATAGAACCCTAAACTCCAAACCCCTAAACCCTAAACCCTAACCCCCTAAACCCTAAACCCCCTAAAGTTCCACCCCGTGGCTACGGCGGGAAGGCGCTGCGTGGATGGCCAATGACCGTCGAGAACCTCCGGGCCAAGGCCCAAGGGTTCTAAGGGATTTTCAGCCAAGTCTTTAGGGGTTTAGGGTTTAGGGGTTTAGGGGTTTAGGGGTTTAGGGCTTTCGGGTTTAGTAAATTTAGGGTTTAGGGGTTTAGGGGTCTAGGGGTCTAGGGGTTTAGGGTTTAGGGGTTTAGGGTTTAGGGTTTAGGGGTTTAGGGGTTTAGGGTTTAGGAGTTTAGAAGTTTAGGGTTTAGGGGTTTAGGGTTTAAGGTTTAGTCTTTAGGGGTTTAGGGTTTAGGGTTCCTTTAAAGGGTTTACACGCTGTGTAGTGGGTCGGATTTTGGGTTCAGGGTACCAGGGTAGTCTGGGCTTAGGGTAGTGATTTGGGGAAACCTAAGATCCTGAACTGCGCGACAGGAACCACAAGCTTCAATCCCTGCACATAAAAACCCGAAACACCGGGAAAAGGCTCCGAAGCTCCACCCTGAAATTGACGGAAAGGTGCAGGGACGAATCTGCCTCAGCTCCTGCTGCAAGAGCTCCCCATGGACGATGATATGCTATCAGACCTACGCCCCACCCAAGACAAGACACGGCTCCCTGAAACCATAACCCGAAACGCTGCAGTCCCCAATCCTGAAATACCAAACCTAAAACACCACCTCAACACTGAACCCTAAACCGCTTAAACCTGAAGCCCTAAGCCCTTTAATACTAACCTCTGAAATCTTGAACCCTACAACTACGGGTGGGTACCGGGCCGGACAGAACTTTGCCCGGCGCGCTGCGGCGGCGAAAGCAGGGGCTGAGAAAGCTCTGTCCTGACCCGGGAAGGAAGGTCCCAAGGACCCTAACTTGGAGCTTGAAGGGTTGAGAACTTGGGCTTTGGATTTACCCTAAGGCCCCATATTATAGTAGTTCCTTCTGGGGGTTCATATTTAGAATCTTATGAAGTAATCCCAAAGCAAAAGAGCTACTATGGCGCCTCTGCTCTGGGTAGGGCTTGCTGGGAGCTAACCGCTTCAAGGTTCAGGGTCCCGGAGTTTCAACTCTAGGCTTTTAGTTCGGATTTCTTGAAGCCGGTATAGGGTATAAGGTATAGGGTTTAAGCCTTCGGAACCAAGTCTCAACAGGCCAATCAGCTGTGCTGCCTCTATGTAGACACACTTTTGTGTCAAAGCCCCTCTTTGGTTTCTTAAAGTTTCTACGGCTCCGATACAGTCTTTGTCAGTCGAGTTGGTCGCTCTCAACCAGACAGGGCATCGGTTTCGGAGTGGCTGTTCAAACCTCACGGTGCATTCACCACCGACATGCAAGGAGCTGAGGAACCTCAACCCCTAACCCCAAAACCTCGGAGTGCAAGGGTTTAGATCGGCCTTGGAGATTTAGGGCTTGGCATGCTCCCAAACTGCGAAGGTGGATGGAACGAACCCCGGGCCCTTAACCAAAACTATACAAACCTCAAAACCCAAACCCGAAACCACAAGCCTGAATCCCGATGACTGATGTTGGGGTGCAAGAGCTGTGTCGGCCGAATTTCTTTGGCCGATGGAGCCAGTTTGCAATAGGGCCCCGACAACTAGTAGAAATGTCCTCTCAGTATCGTCTCTATGCATATGATGCGAGGAGGGTACATCCTTGTACTACTCCTCTATTGGGGAGCGCGGAAACACCGAAGCCGATACCCAAAACCTAAACAGTAGAAGCAGTAAGCCCCGACTCTCTGAACCATAGACCTCAAACCCCCACCTGACTGGGGCTCAAGCGCCCACGAGCATTCGATGCTCATCTTGGGCATATCGATTGGCCCATCTCCTGTCGGCTCTTGGCTCTAGAATAGCAGGTCCTTCACTACTTGGAGGTTCAGGGGTAGTTATAAGCGGGGTTATAAGTCCCCTAATATGGGTTATAAGTATAGTTACCCTACTCACTCATACCCTACTTAGAACTACCCATGAACCTCCAAGCATTACTCGCTGCTGGTGGCAAGCCATAGCGGTAGATCCAGCCTGGACCTCGCAAACGGTGGTTCAGAGAACCGTGGGCTCCAGCCTAAACTGCAAAATCCCGAAGGGGGCTTTAGAGTTCATAAACCACCCCCCCCCCCCTCAGCCCTCGCGGCGCCTCACCATTTCTGCTCGGCTGCAGGAGGTGTTCGACCCGGCGAAGAAAGCCAGGTAGGGCCGGTGACCGCCAGACTTCACCTCGTCAGGATCCCGCGGCCCAGCAAACATGCAAGGAAAGAGAGACCATCGCTTGTCATAAACACGAAAACGGAACCAATCAAAAGAAGGCGCTGAGGATTTAAGGTTCAGGGCTGTAGGGGCTGGAGAGCTTCTGGGGTTCAGGAGACTCTGGGAGGAGCGGCCTCCGGGCGCTGCATCAAAACAAGGCAGAGACCTTCAGAAACCCCTGAAACTTTAAGGGTTTAGTGTTTAGGGTTTTGCGGGCTGAACCCTTAAACCCCCATCTCCAAACCGGGCCTGTTTGCTGGTGGAATTGTGGCCGATGTTCCAGGGCACGACGACATCAAGTGGGCCCAGCCTTAGATTCACGGCAGTAGGGTCTTGCAAGAGAGCGTCTGTTTAGTGTCGTATACCCCGCACACCAAACGTGAACAGGCTCCTCAAAAAAAACAACTTTCATTCTGGCCGTAGTCTATGTACTCAAACAAGTAGCTGCTTGATGCACATCCGGTTCTATCACTACCTTCCGACGGTATGTTGTCAACTCGCAGCGAAGCCAACAAAAGACCGGGAGCTTTAAACTTCACAACTATTACTTGGCAACTGTCTTGCGCTCTTGCACGGAGCAAACCAACAGCACAATCGACGGGCGGAGTGTGGCGAAAAGTCCTGCAGATGCATTCGATAAACTATGAAGTTCCCTTAAACACCAAACAGTAATTATAGTAATTATTATTACTATTATTATTATTATTATTATTAAGAAGCTCTTCTGCAGGCGCAGGCGACGCCGGGGCGCCTTGGCAGTGGGCTGCACAAGCGCAGCCAATCCTCTGCCGGGCGCGGCCCATGCGGCGGCCGCCAGCCGTAGTGACAAAGACGGCGCGGGGACCAACCTGGGACGATCGGCCCCGGAGCAAATCGGGGGCCAACTCGGATGCACTGATCGGCCTTCGATGCGGAAGATGTCCTAAACCCTTATGGGTTTAGGGTCTACTCAACGGTCCTATGTCAGGAAGGATCCTGATTGCAAGGGTTCAACTTAAAATCATTGCTGAACCCTAAAGCCCTACAACCTTCCCTTAACCCAACGAGCCCCAAAACTTCACGCCCCAAACCCTGAAGAGGCACGTTCCGGCAAGCAGCTGCTGCATGAAATCTCTTCAGCTCATCTCTGCCGAACATACTCACCTAGGGTAGGGTTTCGGGCTCAGGAAGTTGAATGTTTAGGGTTTCAGGTTTACAGCTTTGTATGTCGGCGTGGGTTTCGGGTTTAAGGTTTTAGGATTTGCCGGTTACGGCAACTGATATTCACGCAGGACAAAATGGATATACGATAATGAATCTACTTTGCTATGGTGTTACTGTGGTAACTGTACAGTTAAGCTTTGTCAGTTTAAGATGCGTGAGTAGAGTAGGGATACCTAGTAAACTACAATGCTGTACTTGTTTCTACAACCCTAAAGCCCAAACCTTATAAACCCTACCAACCCTATAGCCCTATAAGCCCTATAAACCCTATAATAAACCCTAAAAACACTATAATAAACCCTATAAGCCCTATAAACCCTATAATAAACCCTAAAAACACTATAATAAACCCTATAAGCCCTATAAACCCTATAATAAACCCTAAAAGCACTATAATAAACCCTATAAGCCCTATAATAGACCCTAGAAGCCCTAGAAACCCTATAAACCCTAACTAAACCCTATAGACCTAGACCCTAAAAAGCCCTATTAGACCTATAAAAAAAAAACCTATAAACCCAAAAACAATTTTTAACCCTGTAACGTCTATAAGTCCCATACAGCCTATGAACCCTAAGGCCGAAAAGCCTATAGACCCTAAACAACAAGAGCCCAGTCACGAAGAGAAGCTGGCAGGCAGGATATCTGGCCTTTGAAGAGTCGGCTCTCAGACTACGGAAGTGTTTGGGGTTTGGCATTTTTAAGGTTTAGGGTTTAGGGGTTTCGGGTGTTTTGTGGAGTTTAGGGTTTAGGGTTCAGGGATTAGGGGTTTATTGAGGGTTTGTTGCTGTAGGTTTTGGGGTCAAGGGCTTCGAGGGGCGCCCAAGCATACCCACCCTACTGGTCAGCAGAAACATCCTTCAAAGCCTTAACGCTCCCTTTTTTCCCGAACAAACCCAAAGCCTCCTCGCCAATGAGAAGTTAGGGCCACCAATGCTAAGATGGTTTTTGGGGCCATGGCACCTGACAACTGCGGACCGCCGGACTTCGAAAGGCAGCACGGGCAACGTGCAGCGCCAAGTAGCGGTCGACGTCCTCCTCCCGGCCGATGAGTTTAGCAGTCTTGCAGAGGTCTAGTCTACGGGGCTCCTTGCCCAGAGCTTCAACCCTAAACCTTAACTCCTAAACCCCGAAACCCTAAACCTTCAGGGCTCGGCTTCCAACTCCAAAGCCTTCATTTTGTCAAACCGCCCGGGCTGCTCCTGCACTGCACCATGCAGGCGGTCTCCGTCGCCGTGTATGGGCAACCAAACACCTGAGACAAACGCCAGCGCAAGGACGACGTAGCACCACCTTGAAGACCCATGCTCATGCAGAAACCCTAAGCCAAGAAAACACCAGGCCTTGGCCGAAGAGCCCTGCGTTCTTAAACTCTCGTGAGTCGAGTGTCTGAATAAAAGATATGACTTGCAGGTATGTCCGACAATCACCAAAAGCCGCCGCATTCGGTCTTTGGGATGTGAGATTTGGAGTCTGGTGTTTAGGAGATTTTGGTGTATGAAGTTTCAAGGATTTGAGGTCTCGTCTCTGGGGTTTGGGGTTTAGGGTCAGAGTTCGCTGTGATGCTGCGCTGCAGCACTGCACATTCTGCAAGATGTAGATCTTAAGCAGGCTGGTGGGTGGTCTCTTTATCTTTTCCTCATACTGCCTCATAGAGCCAATAAGGATCCCTATTCTGTCAAGCGCTCTGCGCCCTGCGAGAGTTTATAGGCCTCTCTCACCCAGGGTGTCTTGTCGCTATGAGGCTCGGGCTCCAGATCCCGAAATAACGCCCTGAGACCCCTGGAGAGCTATAGGAGGTCTTCTTGGACGAAGGACTCTTCAAGAAAATGTAGATGTGGATGAGCTGTGGAAAGTTCAGGGTGGGCTTCTAGGGTTCGGGGCTAGAAGATGAAAGGGCAAGTCCCTCGCCATCCATCTCAGAGGCCAAGCAGGTTCAAAACTTGCAGCTTTAAGGCTGTTGCGGTTGGTATACGAGATCATTCCCAACTCGAATGGGAGTGTCCGAAAATGAGGGGTACCTTATCTTGAGGTCCTTGTAATAAGGATCCTACCATTTAGGGTACTATATTAGGGTCCCCTATTTTCGGAAACTCCCGAATGTTAAGTCGTATGAACCGATTTTCAAGCCCGAACAGCTTTCCTCGGACAAGGTACCATCGCGGGCTGCTGCCTGCACAGCAGCCTGCTTCCACGAGAGGTACCTGGGTCCCCCATAAGCCCGAAGCGAATCACTAAACCGAAAGCCCTAAACCTCTGTGCCTCAGGGTTTGGGCTCCAGGCAAAATTCAAATCCCCAGTGTCTCAAGGACCGTCTCTTGTCACCTAGCCCCCACCCCTGTTTTCTCAGCACTGATCTAAACACCCCAAACCCCCAACTAACACCCCAAACGCCCCAAACCCGTAAACTTAAACCCCAAAACCCAAAACAAAAAAGCTCCGGGTACCGTTCTTCCCACGAGGCGCAAGTTCATCGCACACTGTGGCACATAGACGAAGTCTGCCAGCTCTGGGTCCTTGAGGTTCAGGGTTGTTTTGCTCCACAAGGTTTAGGGTTTTCGGATGATTTGGGCATGTAATTTGCATGTATAAGTTTTTCTAGCATCTCCTACGGCTTCAGTTTGTTACGCTTGGTGGGCTGAGGCCGTGCACGGCGCAGCGGAGTGCGAGACCTGTGGGCTCTGTCGACATGTGTCTGGCAAAAAGAGGTTCTTGTGGGCCCCTCAGCCTCTTCCGAAGCTAAGCTAGGCACCGCCCTGCACCCAAACCTGTCTCTGCACCAACAGCTGGGGAAATTTGGAACCCAAGTAAGAGCACATTCAGGAAAGAACGGACCTCAGTACAAACCCGAAATCGTGGGATCCTGATCATAAGACATGAAAGGCAATGATCCTAAGCTTTGTAGCAACCCGGAAGTACGCCAGAAACCGGAAAAGTTAAAACCCAAACCTACATGCCAAAGTCCTTTGCAGCCCCTTGAACCCGAACCCTACACCCTAAACCCCTAAACCCTTGAACCCTGCAAAACCCAACAAGAAGCCTGAACTTTCTCCCGGGCTCCGGCGTCAGCGCACTGGGCAGGTGCTCGAGAAGTAGTCGATGGAACCAACGCTCCAGGTGGTAGGCATATCCCCACTCCTGGGTTTTTCGTGCTTTAGGGTTTGGGCCGCGAGCCCTACACGCAAAACCCTAAACTCAAAAAGCTTGCTACAACAGATAGACGGATCCCAAGCTCTTTTTGTTGCTGGGCTTCGCCCCTGTAAGGCAGTTCGGGGAGTCTATGGGTTCTCGGACTTAGGATGCAGGCTCTCGGGATGTAGGTGTTTAGGATTGCGCGCTCAGGGTTTGAGTTCTCGGGGTCTGTGACAGACACTGTGGCAGGCAGAATTTTGGGGGTTCAAGGCCATCGAAAACTGGCAAATTCCACTTCTGAATAGTAACAACCCATACAGCGGCCCAGTCAGACGAAGTTGTGCGAAATTTCGCAGGATCTGATATACTTGTTCTCAAGGCAGTTTGAAGGCCATGTTACGCAACTGTGCTCCCTCTGAACCTAGACCCTAAACGCATGGACCCTTCCTCGTTCACCCGAGGCTCTTGGTCGCAGACCTCCTGGGGACAAAGCGAGGGTCTTAGAACCAGGGATATCTAGGGATTACCTTGCTACAGAAACTTTGTGCTGATGACAAGGACCCTACATTTCAGGCTCTAGAGCGGGCCTTTGCCTACGACGAACGGCAAAAACTGAAGCATACCGAAAACAAAGGTCGCCACATAAGGGGAAACAATGAGCAATGGACGTGTGTATACAGAACCTGACGCCTGACTGAAACTGTAAGGGAGTTTTCCTCAACAGTTCCGTCGGTTCCCGGTATGAACCATAAACCCCGAAACCCCTTTTTTGACTATGAAGACCCTATGATGATAGAACCCTTACGGTAACCCTTATGGTTGATATCCCTGACGCAAGACCCCTTTTCTAAATTTACGAAGGCTCCAGACTAGAAGCCTTGCAGCATCCCTTGCGCTTTAGGGTTTAGGGTCTACACTAGAACCTAAACCCTAAATCCTAAACCGTAGAACCCTTACAGCGAAGGCCGCTCTCCCCTGGGATCCGGGGCCCGGGGCCTGCCAAAGCTCCGGGCAGGCGACGTGGATGTGCAGCCCCCGCTGGAGGGAAGCCTCCGAGGTCTCCCTGTAGGGGGTTTGGGGTTTAGGGCTTAGGGGTTTAGGGGGGTTGGGGTTTCGGGCTTAGGGGTTTAGGGCTTCGGGGGTTTAGGGTCTAGGGTTCAGGATTTTGAAGGTTCAAAGTTTAGGGTTTATACCTTTAGGGTCTAGGGGTTTAGGGGTTCCAAGGTTTTCGATGTACGGTTTTGCGTTGTTCGGGGATTAAGGTTGGGAGGTTCTGGAAGATGGGCTTGGAATGCGTTGAGGGGCTTACGGCTTAAGGTGTAAAGTCTTTCTCTAAGGCTTGCAATTTCGCGCTTGATTTAGGTTGAAGTAATTTTTTACTTCCCTCAAGCCATCACCATGAGTGTGATGATCGTTGCTGCTTCTTGTCCATTACGAAATGCAATGCTCCTGGGACTTGTGAGCAACAAACAGTACATGCTTCCTCGTCTCGCACCGTGCTTGCTTAGTGGTTTGTGTGCTTCTGAGATTCTGTGCGGCTGCTGTCAAGGGTGTTGCTATTAGCGTGAACTCGTGTAGTTACTGTTGCTGCTGCCGTGCCTGCTGTCGATGTTATTGCTGCGTTGTTGATGTTGCTGCTCTTGCTAGCGCCTTATCCGAACTCCTGAACGGCCACCAAGGGCTGTGAGGAAACCTGCGAAGCAGAGTGCATGTAGCGGTCATTCCCAGAAGTCTTCCAGCTCAGCTCAACACCGAACCGTTTTAGAATCTTTTGAGAAACTGTAAAGTATGTAGAACCCTCAAAAGGAACCGGAATGTGGAAACCTCGGTGGTCCTGGCTTCTGGGTTCGATGGCTTACACCTACACCTCCTACAGCCGAAAAGCGAAGCCCAACTCCTGGCAAGGTTTAGGGCGCCGAGAATTTTTTGGGGGGAGGATTTGAAAAAGTGCTTCAAGCCATGGGCCCCCCAGGCTCAACTTCAAGATCAGCAGTAACACCACTATCGCCTGGAAGGTTCAGATTTCTGATCCCTAGATTAGACCACAGATGCTGAAAGCAAAGCCTCGAATTCAGGCAGAAGCACGGGCCAGGATCTCCAAAGAACCCCAACAAGTTGAGGCCCAACTCCAATGCCAAAGTAAAACCATGCCGATACCCTGCAAACCAACAAAACTGATTTCAATCATCGTAGACCCCGATGCCTGGACTTTGCCTTGAGCCTTCGAACTTGGAGTTGAAGTCCTTTCAATCCGCAAACATCCTGCCAAGAGCTCCCCTGCCCGCCTTTGCGGCCCACATCGCTGGCTTCCAGAGCGCCATGGGCCGGGCGGCTCATGGCGGGAAGCCGACGAAAGCTTGGGCTTTTTCTTGGGAGGTTTACAAGGTTCTTTGCCTACAGGATGCTCAATGTGTTTCAACAATCAGGCTCGGGATTTGAGAGTCTTGGGTTGAAGCCTTTGCGGTTTATATGGGTTTCATTTTCCACGGAGCTTTGCCTGACTTCATAATGGACGAATTCATACTCCCAAAGCTAAATGGGAAAACTGAACATATAAAGTGCCTTCGATCGGACAAAGAGGCGACACTCTGCACACTCGGCTTCGAGCCGGAAAGATGAACTTCGCGCGCGAAGGAGGATCTGCTGGGTTGCTCGCTCTGGGAACCCTGCTGAACCACGGTAATATGGCCTGCGTGTCGCAGCTGTCGAAAATCAATAAGAGCTGCCTCCACAAAGGGTCTTTCGAAGAGCCCTTCATCAAGGAGGCGAGAACTCCCACATCTTCTTCATAAACGGTATCTCGCTGCATGTTCATGTGTTTCGTCCAGATTGCTCTAGCACACACCAGTGCACACATCTCTACGGAGCCGATAAGATGCCTGTTCCCGAGACCAGCCCTGTACAACGATCATGGAGATGGCACATGCAAAGTAGAGTGCACCACGCCTCGTTGTCAAAATGATACAAGATCCCTTCCAGTGGCAGAGTGAGAATCATTCCAAGGTTCGTGGGCACCATCTGTTATTATTGCGGCGAGACCCCGCACAGGCCGGGACTGTTCCAGGGGCACTCAAACTGCGAGGCAGTGGCGTCAAGGGATCTGGTGGCCCGGGTTCAAGACAGAATCCAATGCAGAGGTGATGGATGCAGCACGTTCGTGCCTGTTCCGAATCTCAACCACCCCAAAGTCTCCTAAATCGGCTCTTACCCCAAAAAACTCGGCCTCATGGCGAGCGAGCGGTCCTTCTCTTCAGCCCATGTGAAGCCTAACAAATCCAAGGTCAGCCCCAGTTCCCACTTCATGGCTTGAGAACCCTTCATCTTGTTGAATAAACAGTCTTGGACGGAATGTCCGCTTGAGACAATCCAGAGATACAATAAGGTCGAATCTGTCGCGATTTCGGAAGCTTTCAAACATCATCGCGATGATCTGTCGACCGTTCATAATCTTACTTCAAACATTTTTGTTGGCGTCATCGGGCCTCGGTGACAGCGGCTGCTGCGCTCGGTCGGTATAAGAAACAAGAAGGCAAGAATAAAGAAGCAACAATCGACTGTACATGGTGAGACAAAGTCGCGGCGACATACAGACTTAGCCGGTAAAGTCGTTCAGCATGAATTATTGAGCATTCGAAGCCGCTACTGCACTCACCTGCCGCGCTTCCCGTAATCCTGGGTCGTCTGGCCAAGCTTCCCACAATCTTGGGTCGCGCTATGGCTAAGAATGTAAATCAAGACCCCGCTTCCCGTACGCGTGGGTCGCGCAATGGCCTATAGATCATGCATAATTGCTGCTCACGTGGCTGGGCTGCGGCGCACTGCTGTAGTTCAGAATCGATTGAAAGATGGCACATGGCCTCTCGCATATCTGAGATGCCCACAAGCCGCATGGCCGAATGGCCAGGCACTCACGCTGTGAACAGTGCACGAGTCTGAGGATTTGTACCACTGGCTCGCATTCCGCTTGAGAGTTCAACCTTGGTTCCATGTTTAAACCTGGAGTTAATGGTCAGAGCAGAGTCTCTGTCCGGGTTACGCCGACACTGGGACAAGATGATGAAGAAATCCATTCTACCAGCTCGCATTGGATTTGATGCAGGAAGGCATGCGGCATGTTGTCTTCTGCAACGTGTTGGTGCTTGGTTAAAGTCAAATCAATTGTGAAGTAGTGCTGCAAGGTGACGAAAACACCTGAAGTGCGAAATTTCGGGTTAAACTGTCGAACGGTAGACATTAATTTGAGTGATGTGCTCGTACTGCAGAAATCCTGTTTTCCAACAACTGGCAACGACATCCAGTGTGAGCTTAATGAATGGCTACCTACTGAGAAGAGCCTCCAGTGACCTTGAACGCATAAAATGCACAAGGTCCAAGCTTTCGACGAACGATAGATCACTTCACTGCCGATGGTCTAGGAGGTTGATGTGTCGGATCGACACAACAAGACCTCTGGGTCGACACGGCATCGGACTCATTAATTCCTCAAGATTCAACCTTTCGACACACGTTGACAGGTCTTTCCAGCGATGGCCTGGAGCCGATCTAGACCTCGAAGTAAAATTCTCCGTTGTTCGAAGGAACTAGAACGGCGGCTGGAGCCGATTTGGCTGCACTGACTTTCTCCAATTATGTGCCTGTTTCACGGCTGTTTTGTTATTGTTTGGTGGTTCGTTCGATTGTAGGAACTGCTGCAGCCGTAGTCGACGAGACCCGAAAGCCAAAAAAGTGGTGGTGCTGCTTCTACTCGCCGCTGCTTGTGATTGAATCAATGGCTGTGAGCTTCAAAACGCGTACACCGTTCTGGTAAAGCTACCTCAGGGTTTTAAGCAGCTTATCTGTGGTTTCTGTTGAAGGCCAATGCACGACGGTACATACTAGGGAGGCCACCCCCCACGGACCCCAAACCATACCCAGTTTTCGGACCCCAAAACAGGGGACACATTCCGGCTCAATGGGAAGCATGCCAGGCATGCTCCTTTGGCCTTGGGCTTTAGCCTTCGCTTTCGGCGGCATGGCACCTCAAAGGATAACCATGCCAGACAACGCCAACTCCAAAGGACAATATTGAGTGTCCGACCAAAGCTCTTGGACGTGCTTTCGTCAGGGCTTTCCGTACACTGCGGAGCTGTGCGGCTGCCACTCATTCAGCCATCCGAAACTCCGAAAGTTTCAACGGGAAACTGAAGATCGTAACGTGCTGGACGCCCTTCAATGTTGAAGGAAAGAAAGAGACTGAAAGTTCTGAAAGTGCGTCACGGCCCTCGGAAGCAAGATAGCCGAAGTCCAAGAAACTTCTACACGTCTACACGTTGAACGGCCGCGCGCACGTTATGTTTGCACTGGGGGGCGGCTGCAGAGAACTGGTCTCAAATCTCATATTGCAGCAATCGCAGATAATGTGAGCTCGTGATTTTTAAAGGCCCCCTCAATAGAGCTAAACTCGGCCCGGAACTCAATAATAAAAGGTCCCCTCAATAGAGCTAAACTCGGCCTGCACGTAATAATAAACACCCCTCAATAGTCCTAAAACCCGTCCCGGTGTAAAATTTTTGTAAGGTTTAGGCAGAGAAGCACTCCTACTACAAAGTGACGCCCTGGAAGAGGAAAGACAGAAACAGGCAAAATAAAGAAGACAGTACTACTGTACTACTGTACTACTGTACTGTACTACTGTACTACTGTACTACTGTACTACTGTACTACTGTACTACTGTACTACTACTGAGAGCCCCGGGTCCCAAACAACTTCGACCCCGGTCCCCCAAACAACTAAAGATCAGAGAGGCGGACCCTCCGTTATTATTGGGGTTGAGGGGGGGGTTTAATAATCAGGAGACAACATTAGACACTCCGTGACTTGCGCATTCACTCACACGCTCACCCAAACCACTTCTTGACTCCCAAACTCCCTCACACACTCACTCCAACCGTGCATCCCCCGCAGTCCCTTGCGCAATATTGCCGACATTGCGCGAAGACAAAATCGAAGGTTTCTTGGTGTCACTTTAGTGTGAAGACTGCACAAAGAAACGTCTGATGATGCTTTCACTTCCGGCTTCTATGCCTTAGAGCCCACCGTAAAGGTCTCTTGGTCCCATTTTGGGTGAAGACCACACAGAAACACGTCCGATGCTTTCACTTCCGGTTTGTAAGCCTCGGAGCTTACCAGAAAGGTCTCTTGGTCCCATTTTTTGGGCGAAGACCATGCAGAAACACGTCTGATGCTTTCCTTTCCGGTTTGTAAGCCTCGGAGCCCACCAGGAAGGTCTCTTGGTCTCAGTCTTGGGTGAAAACCACACAGAAACACGTCTGATGCTTTCACTTCCGGTTTATTTGCCTCGGAGCCCAAAAACAATCTGCACGGCGGTCCCGGCTCGCTTCTGGTCGCAGGCATGTTTGACAGCGAAATTGTGGTATTCTGAAGCACATCGTCCATCAAAGTTGCAGTATTTTCACAGGTCCAGCCCTGCTCTCGCAGCATCTTGCGTAGAAATCGCACTGTTTCCACAGTTCCAGGCTTGTGTGATAACGAAATCTGGCATTTTCCAGTAGCGCGGGGCGCAATCGTAACGTGCTTTAGTCGATGGATTTGGCTGGCATTTGCAAGGGAAAACTCGAAATCGTAACGTGCTTCGCGCGCCACAAAAAAAGACTAAAGAGCTTTGTTTGACGCACGAAGCACGTTACGATTTTGACGTTTCCTTGGAAACTGCCAGCGAAAATGATCATAACGCGCCTAAAGCACGTTATGATTGCGCGCCGCGCTACTGTAAAACGCTTAAAACCGTTCTGTTCTGTGTCTCCCGCTGTGGCGCAGTGCACATTTTCCAGTAGAAATAGCATTTTTCCCACTCGCCTGGTGGTTCTATTGTTCGGAGAAACCGAATTCGCGATAAACAACACAATGTGGGCAGCACTCTGGACCCTGCTGCGAAATGTCGAGAGCCCCAAAGCCGGACTGCTGGCGAGCACCGCCTGGCTTGACAACTGTCGCAAACACGGCATAGAAAAAATAGGTTCGCCAGCAAAAGCTTCGGGGCCACTTTTGGGACCCAAAACCTGCTCAAAAACGGCGCCTTTCAAAGTGGGCCTCCCCAGTGCCGGATTATCATGCTTCGCTTGCTCAATTGCATAGCTGCACAACACCGTTGTTGTCGTTGTCTCTGAAACCTGCAGCAGCTCAAGCTATCATGTTGCCTGCGTAAAAAAAAAAAAAAAGCGAAACTGTGAAAGATTGTAGCCTTCCTTCACAGCAATACTTGCTTGCTGGCATTTTGTCACAAACTGCGTTCAGAAAGTGTAAAAAAGCGGGGCCCAAAAATGGGCCCGGAATTCAGGCCCGTTTCTGGAGCGTTCTAGTATTCTAGTATTGGCACAATTAAGGAAGGCTCAGAAAACGGGCCCATTTTGGGGCCCGCATTTTGGTGCCGGAAAACCACTCTCAAGCTCGTTCTTGGAGTCACAAAATCTGACGCAGGTTGAGAAATACCGTCCACCAGTCATTCGCAAGATGCAGCTGGACAACTCCAAGGTGAAGCACCCAATTCCTGCTTCTCTTGAACACACATTCGATTTCAACGGTGAAATTGAAAACCCGCTGCATGTAGTCTAACTGTCTAACCAGTTGCAGCTGCAACTAGGGAGGCCACCCCCCACGGACCCCAAACCATACCCAGTTTTCGGACCCCAAAACAGGGGACACATTCCGGCTCAATGGGAAGCATGCCAGGCATGCTCCTTTGGCCTTGGGCTTTAGCCTTCGCTTTCGGCGGCATGGCACCTCAAAGGATAACCATGCCAGACAACGCCAACTCCAAAGGACAATATTGAGTGTCCGACCAAAGCTCTTGGACGTGCTTTCGTCAGGGCTTTCCGTACACTGCGGAGCTGTGCGGCTGCCACTCATTCAGCCATCCGAAACTCCGAAAGTTTCAACGGGAAACTGAAGATCGTAACGTGCTGGACGCCCTTCAATGTTGAAGGAAAGAAAGAGACTGAAAGTTCTGAAAGTGCGTCACGGCCCTCGGAAGCAAGATAGCCGAAGTCCAAGAAACTTCTACACGTCTACACGTTGAACGGCCGCGCGCACGTTATGTTTGCACTGGGGGGCGGCTGCAGAGAACTGGTCTCAAATCTCATATTGCAGCAATCGCAGATAATGTGAACTCGTGATTTTTAAAGGCCCCCTCAATAGAGCTAAACTCGGCCCGGAACTCAATAATAAAAGGTCCCCTCAATAGAGCTAAACTCGGCCTGCACGAATAATAAACACCCCTCAATAGTCCTAAAACCCGTCCCGGTGTAAAATTTTTGTAAGGTTTAGGCAGAGAAGCACTCCTACTACAAAGTGACGCCCTGGAAGAGGAAAGACAGAAACAGGCAAAATAAAGAAGACAGTACTACAGAGGAGGCCCTTCCAAGCATCCTAGAGAACAGCTTCCGGAATTGGCTCCGTAATTCGAGCGTTCTTTTGGCCCATGTGTTGCAACGATGTCCGACGTGGAAGCACCTCCTGTTCCTCCCCCTCAAAGAGTGGAGTTGCCGCAGGAGTGTAGAACGTCCTTCGTAAATAAATGGTCCTTCCTCGTCTGCCTGTTGCTAGGAGACTTTGTCCGCCCGTCTGGCCCGCCTGCGACAGGAGCGTCAGGATGCAAAGGTGTGGTATTGTCTGCGTGTCTACAAGATGTCTTGATTGTCTTTCGTCCAAAGCAGGTAGAAGCGCGCAGAGTCGCTAAGATCCTGAAAGCAGAGCAAAAACGACTTCGCAAGGCATGGTTCTGTCTGCTGCCCCGTCGAATGTAGATGTTTGAACTTGCCCAGGCCAAAACAGTAGCACGGCAGCTTTCTGAATCGCAGTAATTAACCCTTGTCGTTTCTCACACGATGGCGCGAATGTTTTAACGCGCATTGAGCCCGGCACTGAGAGTGATCAGCGGTCAGTGAGCTTCGCTGTCGCCTCTCTGGTGTTGAACTGTTGCCCCAGCAGCGAGTATCTGTTGAGCAGTGACTAAGCTCTGCCAGCTTCTAGTACGTGAGTCAGTGAGTGTGAATGAGTGAGCTTTGCTGCGACGAACGGCTGCCTGCAGCGCGTAAATTCTTCTTCGGTGTCGGGTGAGCAGTGACCAAGCTTCGCTCTTTCTTTTCCAAGGGAATGAATGTTTACGGCTTTGAGCCCGGCGCTGAGAGTGGTCAGCGGTGCGAGCCCTGCCGAAGCAGTGGGTGAGAGAGCTTGGCTGTGACCCGAACTGTTGCGTGGCAGCTAGTAACTTCTTCGTCTTCGGTTGAGCGTGAGCGGTTCAGCAGTGTGCAAGCCTTGTCTGAGGCAGGGCACGAATGTTTTACGGGCTTTGAGCCCGGCACTAAAAGCGATGACTCTGCGGAGTGGGGTTTGCCATCTGGCAATGAGGTCTGCCATCTGAGCCAGTGAATGTATGAGCATTGCCCAAACTGTTGCCTGAGCAGCTGGTAAACTTTCCGGCTAGTCAGTGACGAAGCCTTGCTTTGACGTAATCCCAGCCTTCTTTTTCTGAAGGCCACAAAACGTGGTTGCGTTGCGGTGTAGGGTTTAGGATGAGTAAGTGAGCCTTGCTGTAGTCCATGTGGGCAGCCAAACTCTTTGTTGACATCTAGCAGGTTTTTCCGAATGCACGAATGTGAGCCCGTCATATCATGCTCATTCGCTTCTGAAATGTTGAGCCTGTTGCAAGGTCGAAGCTGAGCGCCGTAGTCTTTTACGTAGAGCAACGCGCAGCATGGGAAATCTGGATCCGAAATTGTCCGCTTGCAGAAAGCTAGGACAGGCAGACTCTACTGATCCGCCGCAGTTTGATTCGAGATTGTATGCTGCAGGGTGTGAGGATACAGACGAGGGAACCTGAACGAGCCCAGAGGTGGCGGGCAAATGATTTCACCCTTAGGACAAAGCCGGTGGTATAATACTCAGCTGCCAACTGAGTTTGATTGACTCCGGCATGTCTGGGACCTTCCACCGTTCTAATAGTGTTATACTACCCAAAGGGTGTGTAAGTGGGTTCCCTTGGTTTTTGCAGCAGATGGGGTGGGTTCCCTGTGGGTTCCCTTGTTTTTTGCAGCACTTCAGGTGGGCTACATATGGGTTCCCTTGTTTTTTGCAGCATTTCGGGTGGGTCTGTGTATGTTCTTCATTTAGCTTTCTTGTAGAGTCCCATGGTTTTTGCAGCATGGACGGTGGGTTCCCTGTGGGTTCCCTAGTTTTTGCAGCATTTTTAATTGGGTTCCCATGGTTTTTAACAATATCGACGGTGGATTCTCTGTGGGTTCCCTTGTTTTTTGCAACACTTCAGGTGGGCAACATATGGGTTCCCTTGTTTTTTGCAGCATTTCGGGTGGTCTGTGTATGTTCTTCACTTAGCTGTCTTGTAGATTCCCATGGTTTTTGCAGCATGGACGGTGGGTTCCCTGTGGGTTCCCTTAGTTTTTGCAGCATTTTTAAGTGGGCTCCCATGGTTTTTCACCGTCGATACGGTGGGTTCTCTGTTTGGTTCCCGGGTTTTTGCAGCATTTGAAGTGGATTCCCATGGTTTCCAATAGGCTCTTTTGGCTTTTGCAGCATGTCAGCTGGGTTCCCTGTGGGTTTCCTAGTTTTTTGCAGCATTTTTAATGGGTTCCCATGGTTTAACAGCATCGACGGTGGGTTCCCTGTGGGTTCCTTGCTTTTTGCAGCATTGCAAATGGGTTCCCATGGTTTTCCTAGCATATATTGCGCAAAGGTCTGGGCGGGCTCCCTTGGCTCTTGCAGTGTGTCAGCTCGGTTCCCTGTGGGGTACATGTGGGTTCCCATGGTTTCTCCAGCTCGCGCATTATGTTTCAGAGAAGAGTGGAACTGAAGAAGATGTTCAGGACAGTGGCTGCAGGTGTGGCCCAGTTCCATCGCACATCTTGCGCTGCATTTGGATTTGCTGCTTTGAAGTAAGGCTGCAAAAAGCACGTCTGCTATCTGCAGTTTGGGTCGAGACCAAAGACGTTAAACAGGCTCACCTCTGATGCACATGAGGCTCGCCGCCCTCCTGTGGTAATGCTCTTGATAAGTTTGCTGCGGCTAAATGCTGGCACGCTGATGCGAGGATTTTGCGGCATCTACTGGCAGATGTTAATCTCAGCTTGTAGCTTCAACTGTTTCGATTGCTTGCTGTACGTGGGCTGTTTTTGCGCTGGGAAGCTCCACTTGCAGGAGCTCTTTTTTCCTACAGAATCGTAGGAAGCCTCGAAGGGCCTCCCCTGTGCGGGAAAGATCTTGTACGAACAAGAACAGAAGCACTTGTCTTGAAACGGCAGCCGATGGCAAGTTTGGCAAATTTTCCAAAAGTATCTCACATTTCACAGCATGTTGGCTTTCTTGGACGTTGATCCAAACAGCATGCGGAAGGAATTTTGTTTTTCCGTGCAGTTTTCCAGCTGAAACGGGTTCCAAAAAGCAGCTCTAGTCCGGGCACCGAAACGGGGCTCCCGATTTTGGCTTTCTTCGTTGGACATACAAGCTCACGCAATTCGGGGCCCCAGATTAGAGCTCAGATTTGGGAGCCATTTCTGGGGCCCAGTTATGCCGTTTTTTCGTCGAGCAGATGCCACATCTGCGTGCACAGCTGGCCGTTGCGTGCAACAGTATATAAAACTCGCCAGCTCTGTTTTGCATTTTGCCGGTGTTCCTTCAAAACTCAAAATAACAAGTGGAACGCTCGCAAACATGTGAACCTTGCAAACAGAACTTTCTCACACAGTACTGTACTACTGTACTACTACTGTACTGTACTACTGTACTACTGTACTACTGTACTACTGTACTACTGTACTACTGTACTACTACTGAGAGCCCCGGGTCCCAAACAACTTCGACCCCGGTCCCCCAAACAACTAAAGATCAGAGAGGCGGACCCTCCGTTATTATTGGGGTTGAGGGGGGGTTTAATAATCAGGAGACAACATTAGACACTCCGCGACTTGCGCATTCACTCACACGCTCACCCAAACCACTTCTTGACTCCCAATTTCTTGGTCCCATTTTTTGGGGCGAAGACCACGCAGAAACACGTCTGATGCTTTCCTTTCCGGTTTGTAAGCCTCGGAGCCCACCAGGAAGGTCTCTTGGTCTCAGTCTTGGGTGAAAACCACACAGAAACACGTCTGATGCTTTCACTTCCGGTTTATTTGCCTCGGAGCCCAAAAACAATCTGCATGGCGGTCCCGGCTCGCTTCTGGTCGCAGGCATGTTTGACAGCGAAATTGTGGTATTCTGAAGCACATCGTCCATCAAAGTTGCAGTATTTTCACAGGTCCAGCCCTGCTCTCGCAGCATCTTGCGTAGAAATCGCACTGTTTCCACAGTTCCAGGCTTGATAACGAAATCTGGCATTTTCCAGTAGCGCGGGGCGCATCGTAACGTGCTTTAGGCGCGTTACGATTGATTTGGCTGGCATTTGCAAGGGAAAACTCGAAATCGTAACGTGCTTCGCGCGCCACAAAAAAAGACTAAAGAGCTTTGTTTGACGCACGAAGCACGTTACGATTTTGACGTTTCCTTGGAAACTGCCAGCGAAAATGATCATAACGCGCCTAAAGCACGTTATGATTGCGCGCCGCGCGACTGTAAAACGCTCAAAAACCGTTCTGTCTCCCGCTGTGGCGCAGTGCACATTTTCCAGTAGAAATAGCATTTTTCCCACTCGCCTGGTGGTTCTATTGTTCGGAGAAACCGAATTCGCGATAAACAACACAATGTGGGCAGCACTCTGGACCCTGCTGCGAAATGTCGAGAGCCCCAAAGCCGGACTGCTGGCGAGCACCGCCTGGCTTGACAACTGTCGCAAACACGGCATAGAAAAAATAGGTTCGCCAGCAAAAGCTTCGGGGCCACTTTTGGGACCCAAAACCTGCTCAAAAACGGCGCCTTTCAAAGTGGGCCTCCCCAGTACAACAAGTGGCATCTGAGGCATGCGAGTTACAATACAAGTGGGTCGAAACTAGATGGCACTGCAGACTACAAAAGCCCACGACCGACATGCAGCTTCACTCAACCTCAGCCCAGCTTACGAGAGATTGTGTGAGTTTCGCACTTGCATGCTCCATGCTTTGCATGTCGAGGGATGCTCATGCTGGCGTTGCCAGTAGCTGCGCCAGGGCTGCAGCTGAAGCTCGGTTCACTCAAACTCTTGCAAACTTGCGATCTCGAAGGTACATGATGATTTAAATCTGGGTTTTTAAACCCGGGTTCCAAATCCTGGTTTTAACCTGTGTTTGAGGCTGGTTTTAAGCTGGATTCATCAAACCAGAGTTTCAAACCTGGGTTAGATTCTGCTGACCTTGACTTCGTACGCTGGCAAGGAGAGAGATGGCGAAAGAGAAAGTGTAAACGTATATCCTCTGTTTGGGAGGATATGGTGGGCGTCCGGCTCATCTGTAGAAACCTGAACAGTTCTCGGCTAGTTTCCTGGCACTTGGAGTGTGAGGGACTCTTTTCGCTTTAAATCCGTAGGTCCTGTAGGTTTTCCCTGTTTTCGGACGTTCTGAGGAGCTTTAGTAGTACCAGGGTGCTTTTGGCCCATGGGAAGTTGTTTAGAGAGCTCCGAGTCACCGGTAGTTTGCACCTCGGTTTGCTGGAAGACTTTGTGCCGACTTGGCTCAAGACCGCAACTGCGTGTGGACTGCAGCAAAACGAAGGTCTCTGTCCGAGTGTTGTGCTTGGTAAGGGGTTTTGCTGGGGCTTGTTGCAGTTTCGTTCTTTTTCGTGGTAGCGGAGCGCGTTTGATCCTCAGGGACGCACGCTTGACCGCTTTGAGAGAAGTGAGCCCAATACGCAAGTTTTACTACTGAGTTGAGGGTTTTCGCTGCGTTGGTGAAGCATGGAAGGGCGAGGAAGACCGTCGTTTTATGACATGACTAGGGATGATGATGCCCCTGGAGTGGTCAGGCGTTCGAGTCTGCCATACCCGGAGAAACGAGCGAGACCTTCTTCGGTTCCTAGAGGAGCGGGGTTTGGACCTGCTTACAGCCCAATATCCCACCTTTCCGCTGCAGGGTCGCCACCAGGGTTCCACCCAACAGGGTCTCCTGCGGGGTCACTGCCTGGAACTCCGGTTCCTCCTACTGGCTCCTTTACGGTTCCACCGGGGTTAGTACCGTCACCAGTGCCGAGCGCTCAGGGCGCGGCGCCTTCACACATGGAAACGCTGTTGATGCATACGGTGCAGGAGCAGCAGAAGCAGATCAGCCAAATGGTCACACTAGTTGAGGGTTTGGTGTCGAGGGAAAGCCAGAGGGAGACCAAGGGAAAAGGGAATGGAAGCCTGTCCGACATCTCTGGTTCTTCCATGGATGTTGACGAGGGTGCTCCTATAAGGAACCCCAAGGCTGAAGCTTACATCCCGAAGCTGCCTTCTTTGGATGGTACTAGGATGGCAAAGGGCAGAAGGGCTGAGATTGAGACCTGGGTTGAGTACCTGGAAGTTTTCCTTCCATGGCTAGCGTTGTTTGATGACCGTATCCCAGGGGAGATTCAAGCCTATATGACCAAGGACAGCACCATCCAGAACAGCAGTTTGTCGAGGGGTGAGAGCGTGAGAAGCACGAGGGTTTTCCTTTATCTGCGTCAGAGTTTTGGGGCCTACCCAAGGGGTCTCGATGTTTTGAAGCAGGTTGAGAAGGAGCAGCTTGGCGCACCTGCGGGATATGAAGCTATGAGGCGACTCCATTCTGAGCTCAGTGTGTGTAGCAGGATAGAAGCTAGTTCGCTGAGGGAAGAGATCCTGAAGTTCACTGTGCCCAAGGGTTCTGTGAGGCCCCTCGAGGTCTTTCGCTGTGTGCAGGTTGAGCTGGCTAAGTACCAGCGACTCACGGCAGCGTTTGGGGACTTAGGGTTGACCGAGGCAGACAGGTGCATGGTAATGCTTAGGAATCTGGATACCGAAGTGAAGAAGTATGTCTTGCTTCATGCCAAGATTGATTCTATTGATCAGTTGGAGACCGCACTCAAGTTTTATGATGCGAATTTGAAGATCTTGATGTTCCAGGAGAAGCCTGGCGGGAAGGGGGATCATGCAAATCAGCTTCAGTTTGAGAAGGAGAAAGGAAAAGGAAAGGACAAAGGAAAGGACAAAGGAAAAGGAAAGGATAAAGGAAAGGAAGGAAAGAAAGGAAAAGGAAAGGACCAGAAAGAAGGCAAGGACAAAAAGAGCAATGGGAAGGAAACCCCGAAGGGTGGCAAAGGAAAGGACCAAGGAGCGGCGGTGACACCGCCCCCAGGGAACGGCACGCAGAAGAAGTGTTATGTTTGCCAAGAGGTCGGCCACTTTGCAAGGGATTGTCCTTTGGTTGCTCAGGCTCAGGGTGCTGCAGGGAAGCAGGGTAAGGGAAACCAAGGGAAGGATCAGAACAACAGGGCAGCCACGGTTTTGATGGAGCCGGAGTTGTGTGCCGCTGTGCATCACGTGATTCATGATAGGGAGGAAGACAGTTTCTCCGAGACGTCGCTTGATTTTTCCGATTGTGATTGGGAGAATTTTCAGAACAGTGTTTTGGAAGAGCCTGTGGTGGAAGACCAGGGTTCCGGCGACCAGGGTTTGCGTGATGAGGGTCCAGGGTTTCTGCGTGCCAGCGAGGGTCCTGTACAGCATGTAGCAGCAGTAGCCAGCAGCACCGAGAACACCCAACACAACAACAGCATGCTTCCTCATGTGCATCATGTTTCTGCAGTTGCCCGCGCCGCCGCCCATGGAGAGGAGGTGGACCATGTCTTGCTCGACTCAGGAGCCTCTGTGCATCTGATTGCTGAGAGCATGTTTTCCAGTGGGTCTGCAGAGTTTTTGGAAGCATTGGGTGATAGCGGTGTTGGCTGTGTCACGGCAACCGGGGAGGACATTCAGATTAGAAGGCGTGCTAGGGTTAGGGTTAGGTTGGCCTTGGCCTCGAGCAACGGATCTCCTCCTTCAGGTTCAGTGCCGGTGACTTTTGAAGCTTTAATCGCACCTGTGCGGTATAGCCTTCTGTCTCTGGGCCTCCTTTTGAAGAAAGGTTGGGATGTAGATTTCAGCAAGGTTCGGGTTTTGGGTCCCAGCTCGCGAGGGAAGCCCGGATGCAAGCTGTACGTAGAGAGTTTTCAGAACTGTTTCTGGTTGTCTGCAAGCCGTTTTGTGCCCGAGAGCACCCGCCTGCGTTTTCAGCTCCTGTCTGCTGCGGTGCAAGATGAGCAGCAGCTCGGAAGAGGAGGTTCCAACGTGGCGCCGCCCAGAGATGCTGGGAGAGGGCCAGGACCGCGAGGGTCAGGGATCTCAGTCGAGCGAGGGTCAGGGGTTGCAGGGTCAGGTGCCGCGTCCCAGGGTCGAGGGTCTGTTGGAGCCAGGGTTGCCAAGTGTGATGGGGACAGAGGGGGTTCGCCTGAAGCCGGGTCCTCAAGCCTTTCATCCGGTGCCGCCTCTGCTTGCGCAGCTGGCAACGGATTATGCTTCAACGTCGGGGGAAACTGTTCGGTCTCAGGAGATGGACAGCGCCGAGAAGACCGAGGACCAGGGAGCAGCCAAAGCAGCCAAGGGCAGCGTCGGAAGGGTGAAGCCAAAGGTGAAGAGAATGCCGAAGTATCCGGCGACCAAGGCCATGCCGAAAGTGGCTCTCCGACCCAGGAAGGGCGCGATGGTGAAGAACAAGCCCGTGGGGAAACATTGGAGGCCATACCCGAGGAATCGGGGAAAGAAGCACGGCTCAGGGTCAGGGTCCAAGGACAAGGGCAAGCCGGAGATGGTGGACCAGGAGACGCAGACGCCGGAGCTAAGGACCGTGGCGCAGCACGGGGAAGCTCATGCGGGGATGACCAGGTACGCCAGGGCATTTGCGGGGCACCTCGAGAGTCGCCAGAGCACGGCCGAGTTCAGTGCGGAGTTTCCTCTGCTCAGCATATCGGTGGCAGCCGGCTTCTTCGAGGTGCGGACGCGCTCTTTGGTTCCCCTGTCGGACGAGATCACCTACAGGTCGGAAGGGATGCAGGGCACGGAGCCGCCTATGGAGCTGCCGGTGCCGCCTCCTCCTCCACTTCCAGAGTGGACGGCTATGCACCAAGCGCCTCCGGAGCCAGCGAGCGGTTCAATGGAGATCCCGGCCATGATGCAGCAGACGCCGCCGCTTCCTCGAGGCCCGCCGCCAGTCCGAGCACCTGTGGCAACCACGCCGGCGGGGTTCCCATTGCCACCGGGGGTGGTGTGGAACGATCTGTAGATGAGTCTGTGATGGCAGCAGTCCCCTCCGAAAGCCAGAAGCGTCCGCTGATGGCCGTTTTGAGGGGTGATCTTCCAATGATCTTTGGCCGGAGTTCAAAAGAGAGCGTCAATGCAGTGGGTCCAAGTTCCTTTGCGCAGGGTTCCGAGGGTCCAGTTGCACAGGGTTCTCAGGGTCCAGTTGCAGAGGGTTCTCAGGGTCCAGTTGCAGAGGGTTCTCAGGGTCCAGTTGCAGAGGGTTCTCAGGGTCCAGAAGATCATGGTAGCATTGAGGGTGGCGTTGCTCCTTGGATCGTTGCAGGTGATCAGGGTTACCTTTCGTCGAGTGACTTCTCTCTCTTGCAGAATGAGCATGTGTTGCGGTCCCACATTCCCTACAATTCCAGCTGTGAGGAGTGTCAGCGTGGCCGGGGTGTGTGCCCACAACGGAAGTTGCCCGAGGAGCGCAAGGATCGGAGGGAAGTGCAGGCAGATAAGTTTTGGTTCAAAGGGATCGCCATGCTAGTGCTTGTTGCCGTTGGGTGCGGGGTCTTAGGGACCATCCAGTGGCAGCCAGACCGTGAGTCGATGGTGACCTCTTTTGTGCGTTGGACCAGAAGTGCAGGGTTGGCAGGGTCGCAGGAAGTGATCATCTCCATGAGATCAGACGGTGAACCCGCTCTGGTGTCGTTCCTTGAGCGGTGTGCCCGGGAGCTTCCTCACGCTTTGCTCGAACAGGTTCCGGTGGACCGCCACGCTCCCAACGCGGAGAGGGCGATCAGGACCTTGAAGGAGCTTGCCCAGGTTCAGCTGTGTTCTCTGGAGAAGGTAGGGTTGACTATTGCGTCCGGGGGTATACCGTACCTGTTTTCGCATCTTAGCGTTGCACACAACAGGTATCACCTTGATGAGGGTTCTTCTTTGACACCGGAGCAAAGGTGCCGCATGAAACGTATACCGGCACATCCCACGTATATCTTTGGTGCCTCTGTGTTGTGCCTGCCTCCGCCTTCCATTGCACATTTGGTGAACGGTCGTCTTTGCAAAGGGTCTTACATGGGTCCTGAAGTCGCGTCGGGGAGCCACTGGGTCAGGGTTCAGTTGAACAATGGTGAGAAGAGGGTGGTGAGATCACCTAAGGTCAGGATGCTGATGCCGTTGAGGTACGAGGTTGGCCTGCTTCGTGGGGTTTGTCGCCTTCTTCCAGGGAGGGATCCGCCCGCCGAGGGACCACCCGTTGACCCGGACAACCTGGCTGCCTTGCCTCTACCGAATACGAATACCCGGGGACCTCCGAAGACGTGGGTCGAGGAACATGGAAAGACGCCGCGCTGCCGCGCATGCAAGATCAAGGGTTTTGACATGGACAAGGCAATGCACACTCCAGCCTGTAGGGCTCGTTACGCCAAGTACCTCAGGGATACCTTTGACCCCAAGGGATCGCTGGAAATGGATAAGGAGATCGATGCCGAGATGGGGTTTGATGCTCCGGTTCCTGACCTAGGGGATTTAGGGTTTGAGGGAGGGCTTGGGGAGTATGTAGAGTTGCCCGGTGACGTTGCGGGAGTTCCGGAAGACTACGAGGACTCTTTGTATGAGCCCTCCATTGCTGATGATGATAGCCGGGAGCTGCCAGAGCAGCCAGCAGGTGAGATCACCAACGAAGAGATGCAGGACCTCATGGAAGTTGAGGCAGAGCCTCTGGACAGGGTCCCAGAGGGGGTCGCTGATGCGTTTGCTGGTCGCATTGAGCATCAGGAGGCTCTGGGCAATGTTGCTTCAGCAGTTTCCACAGTTGGTGAAGAAACCAAGGACGGGGAAATCATTGTCGAGCTTGGGGGTGGGCTTGTGAAGGTCCAGAGGCCCTGTGCCTCCCGGGACGATGTCACCGAAGTTGAGCTTGACCTAGGGTTGACCTACGATGGGATGATCAAGGAGCTGAGGGCTTTGGAGAGTTTGGCAGTTGGGGATATGTTGTGGCACGTTGATGCAAAGCAGCGGGTAATCAGCACACGTTGGGTGGTTGCTGCTAAAACCGAAAGGATCGAGGGTCGCGAGACGCCCCTGGTCCGCTGCAGAATCGTCGCCCGTGACTATTCCACCGGACCGTCAGCCGCGCAGCTAGGCATTAGCTCTCCCACGGCATCTGCCGAGGCGCTGAAGCTGTTTCTTGCGGTTGTTGGGGCCCAGGGTTTTAACATTCTGGGGCTCGACGTTTCCACGGCTTTCCTCTTCGCTTACCTTAGGGGGGAGCAGGTTGTGGTGAGCATGCCTGAGGGTTGTCGGGGTCCCGCCGGAGAGAGATTGTTTCTCAAACTGAATAAAGCATTGTATGGCCTGCGCTCGGCAGCGCTACACTGGACGCGCCATCTCTCTCAGCTCCTGCACAAGCTCTTCAACATGAAGGCCTGTCCCACTGAGCCCTGTCTCTTCGTAGGGTCCTACAAGGGTCAAGCAATCTACATCTTGAGTTATGTTGACGATTTGCTTTTGGCTGGGCCAGACACAGCTGATCTTTACCAGATGGTGGAGGAACTACGCAAAGAGCTGAAGCTCAAGGTCACCGCGGACCTCGCCAAAGATGGTAAGATACATTTCCTAGGAAGGGAAGTTTTTCGGTCTGAGCAGGGTGGGGACCTTAAGTTTGGAATGGACCCAGGGTACATGAACGATATTCTGGAGGAGTACAAGCTTGAGAACGCCAAGGGTGTCCCAACGCCACCTTGCTTGAGGGATTTGCTTGACAGGTCTCTGGACGAGCCAGGGTTGAGGGTTCCTCTTTCTGCCGAAGCTGCTGCCCGCTACCGCCGTGCACTTGGCAAGCTGAGCTGGCTGAGCACCACTCGCGGGGACTTAGTCTACTATGTCTCTGTTTTGGCTCGGGGCCAGAGCTCGCCGCTGGAGGTGCATGAGCGCGCTATGCGCGCTGTCCTGCGGTACCTCAAAACTGTCGTCAACTACTTTCAGCTTTTTCCGCGCCAAAGTGTTGAGAAACTCCGTCTCCATGCCTATGTGGACGCCTCGTGGGGCAGCGAGCGCTCCGTCGATCGTCGGTCGATCTCGGGAGGGTGCCTCATGCTTGGCAAGGCCTGCATTAAGACGTGGGCGAGACTGCAGCAGTCCGTTGCTTTGTCTTCGGCCGAGAGCGAGCTCTATGCATTGGTTGAAGGGGCTAAGGAAGCCCTAGGGGCACGGTGTGCTGTTGAGCATATTCTGGGGTGTGACCCAGTTGTGCCTCTGCTTTACTGTGATAGTGAGGCCGCCGTTGCAATCAGCCAAGCTGAGGGTCTTCGCAAGCTACGCCACATTGATATCAGGTCTTGTTTTCTCCAACAAGAAGTTCAGTCCGGATCCCTCCGCGTGGTTTCTGTGCGTGGCACTGAGAATCCTGCGGATATCTTTACCAAGAACTTAGATTTAGCCTCCACGCTCAAGCACATGCATCATGTGGGTCTGCGCGCCGCCTTGCTTCCAGAGGGGGTAAAGGGGTTGGCAATGACAATTTTGCGGAATTGTGTTGCGAAGGGAGGGATTTCTTCGTTGATGGCCTTTCACCAAGACTTGCAGTTGGACTGCAGGGAAAGGATCTCCTATGGCGATCTTTTGCAAAGCATCGAGGACTTTGCACATCGCCAACCAAACCTCGCATGAGTTTCTCATGTCGTCGTTGCATTGCGGCAGCACCCAGAGCACAAGATAGGTTCGCAGCACCTGCAGGAAGTTCAGAGCCTCCGATGCACTGCACTTGAGAGGATCACTGTAGGATCCTCTCTTTTGCAACACATCCTTCGGGGCAGCACCTCGCAGACGTGCAGGCCATGTGAAAGTCCTTGCGAACCGCTCAATGTCGTTGTGCTTCCAGCCATTGTGATGGAGGTCTCCAAGGAAAAGCCCTGTCAGCACATTGAACAGCCCTGAGACCAGGTAGACGTGCATCCAGTCGAACATAATGCAGTCTATCAGCTTGGGGCCATAGGCTGCATGGGCCAGTAAGCCCATTGGTTTAAAGTTAAAACCCAGGGCAGTCTGCAGCTTTTCGAACTTTGTCTTGGTCTGCAAGGGCTTCTGCTCAGCGAGGTAGTCCATATAGGCTTTGATGGACTCCTTCGTCTGGCGACGAAATCTGGAAATGTCGGTCTCCAGGCTGGATACTTGTGTGCCCCGACTGCTGGCAGCAACGTGCGACTTGTGGTCGACTGCATTCTGGCAGTGCACACAGAACACGAGTCCAGAAGCACCCTTGTTGCAGAGGGTTTGCTTTATAGCAGCTTCGTCGGAGATTAGTATGCCAAGATCGGCAAACAGAGGGGGACAGCCGATGTTCACGTGCTTCAGTTGATTGCCCGGTGCGATTTCGTCCGAATACCAAATCAGAGTCCAAGGCTTCTCGTAGGTCGGCGGCTTCAGTGCCATTTGCTTCTGCACGAGCTGGCCGAAGGCTGCACAGTGCTCGCATGCCCAAGCCAGCATTGCAGCTGGACTCAAAATCGGAATTGTAACATCGGTGCCGTCTTCCTTCTGAAGTGTGGGCTCGATGTAGATGGGCCCATAAGGGGTAGCATGATCATGCAGCAGTTCTTCACGAGCTCTTTTCACCGAGCTCCGGCCTGTAGCTGCAGGTAGCTCATCCAGCTCACGAATCTCCTTCAGGATCTGAGCGAGGGCTCTTTGGGTGGTGAAAACTTTCCTTCCCAATTGCGACAACGGGTTGGCCGATTTGGATCCCGACGATTGGGAAGCCATGTGGTCTGCTTGCGAGCTTTACACAGCCCTGCAAAAGCGACCAAAGTTGTTTCAGGACTCTCTGATATGTGCATGTTCTGGATAAACCCCATTGCAGTGTGCTTGCATATATGTGTGTATATATGTATGTACACATATATATATATATATGTGTGTATACACGAAACCCATAAACTGTCATAACATGCCATATGTATATACATATATATATATATATATATACTTTGGTACAGTGTATAAAGTACATACAAACACGAACTTTATAAAACCCTAAACCCTTAAACCCTAAACCCTCAACCCTCAACCCTAAAATACACTCTGCAACACATGGACATGATCCTCGATCTGGGCATCATGCAAGCTGTCGAAGCTATCATCCACATCGCTCGTGCAGACATGTGCATGTGCGGGCAAACCACACATTTTGCGGCTCAGTCGAATCCTAAGTCGCTGCATATAATACGAGATTGCCATGCAAGCCTCCGTGCACACGGCATAGAGACTGTTCTGTCCGTGCACAAAGTTCGTTGAGGCTGATGGCACTGAAACCCCGGGTGAATGGAACAACGGTGCACCATGGCACCACAGATAAACATATATAGACCTGAGACGGTGCAGGATGTCTCTGCAGTCCCCGTGATTTCTTGCCGTATACGTGCACGGCCATTGCCGTCTGCATGTGTATACGGCCATCACTGCAGAAGTCACCTGTACAGTCTGCAAGAAAGGCATATAGACATGCATACATGTTCCTATATAGACTGTATATACATCTACATAGATATAGACTGCACACTTCGCATACAGAGACACATGTCATGTCTGCATGCCAACCAAAATCACTTCTTGAAGCACGACGGACAACAGCCCGGTCGGTTGCGGCATTTGCCGCAGCCGTTGGGTCGCAATTTCAACCTCTTGCTCATGCTCAGATTCTTGATGCTCAGCTTGGGCTGGGACTGCGACTTCGCCTTCGCTGCCGGCTTCTTCTTCGGCTGCACACTCTTCGTCTGCTGGAGCTTTGCGGCAGGCTTTTTCCGGGGCTTCTCAGTCTCCTCATCTTCCTCATCTCCCTCTGCTGGTGTTTTGTTGGCATTCCATGCAGCAAGCATCTGACGAGCCTGCTCGGCCGGACCCACAGGCTCCTGCCCAGCCTTGGGCACAGCAAGCTGCTGATCGTGAGGCTGCACCGGGCATGCGGCCACAGCAAGCTGCTGCTGATGAGGCTGCACCGGGCATGCGGCCACAGCAAGCTGCTGATGATGAGGCTGCACCGGGCTTGAAACACGATGGCTGGACTCTGGAGAGTCGTGCGGTGGGCTCGTCGTCGCCATCATGCTTGTAGCCCGATTTGGACTGGTTTCGTCGCCGCCGGCTTTTCCCAACAACTTGAAGCCTGGCAGTTGCGAGCTGCTGGACTGCTGCTGAAACTGCTGCATGCATGTCGACATGCAGCTCATCAGTCCCATCATGCTCATGCCGTTGCCGTCGGCCATCATCTTCTTCATCAGGCTGTGATTCATCATGTTGTTGCCAACGATGCTGCTGCTGCTGCTGAGGGACTTGTGACTGCCTCGCAGAGGACCATGGGCAACAAGGCTCGAAGCAGGGAGCTCGCCTGCTTCAGCCTTTTCAAAGTGACTGCGGTAGATCTCGGGCAACAAGGCTGGCTCCTTGTACACGGCCACAAATTCGTTGTCCTTGGCATCCTTGTTCTTTTTGAGCCTGCTTTTGATGATGGTTTTCAGCTTCTTCACAGCCCCGTGAAAATCATCAGGAGACTCAAGGCCAGCTGACTGCATTGTTGCCATCGTTGAGACGATATGACCTGTCGCCTTCTCCGATGGCCAATACATGCCCATCTTCTCCATGATCTCGGCGATGTGATTGCACCTTGAGTGCACTCCAGCACTGGCCTCGGCCAGGACTTGCTTGTCTTCAGCTGACAAAAAGCAGAAGAAGTTGTCGACTTCCTGGGTCTGGTTGCCCTTCTTCTTCTTTTCAGCAGCCATCATCCCCGAGGAGACGGAGTTAGAGACTGCTTTTCCAAGCTCCTTTTTTTGGCTCTCGTTCCAGGGCCCTTGCTGGATCAAGCTGCACAGCTCAGAGGCCTCTTGCATGGTCACTTTGTGTTGGGAGATGGCTCGCACGGCACAGTCTTTCTGTGCAGCAAGCATGCCGTCGAAGTGATCGCCCATGATCGGCTTCTGCTTGTGGAGCATGTCATGGAGCTGGTTCAAGAAGGCGGCTGCCATGGCGAGAGGAAAGCAGGAATCCCTGAAAAGTTGTCCTGCTGTGGCGAGCTAGGAAAGCCCTGCCTGCGAACAACTCAGGATTCCAGCATGCATTTCTTGCACGACAACCATGCATATACATGTATGTAGTGACACAACCTGCGCACTGAGCACTCGATCTTTCCTCTCCTCATTCAAGAATCAAAACAGTGGCACGGACTGGGCCAGACGGAGAAACCTCGGATCCGTCTTTCGAAAAAGCCGTTTCTTGGGCAGCTTCTTGGCTGCCATGGTCTTGGACCAGTTGCAGCTCCAAATCTTGCGGCCGTGGACAAGGAGCTTGTGGCCCATGACCTTCAACACGTGTGTCGACTGGATGCGACCAGCCACCAGCATGCTGTGCCGGATGGCGGTGCTCACAGCCGACACTTTCACGTCTTGCTCGGCCGGGTACGTGCCGGACCAGACTTGTGCTCCGGAGAGCATCCGGGCCTGGACAACCAGAAACCCAAACCTCAGCCGGCCGGTCAAGGACACTGCCACGGCCCGGACCTCAGCAGGCCGAGTGACCATCCACTTGAGGAGGCCACCTCGCTCGCATCTCCAAAGGCGAGCTCCCTGGCCCAGCTCCCTCGACAAGTAACAAGCATATCCCTGATGCGGAAAATAATCGTGTCCTACATGTATACGATAGCATTTCAGCAATCCCAAAGGCTCGAACTTCTCGTTCCCCGGCACAAGCTGATTGGGCTCGCTCCATGCCGCTTCCAGTTGTTGTACGTCCGGACGAGCGACCACGGCCATGATTACGATAAAAGGTGCGGCTTCGAAGTTGTATGCTCTGCTTGCGAGCAAAATGCCCTGCAAGCGAGATACAACTGATAAGCTGACCCTGCTTGCTGCGACCTATTAATGCATGACAGTCTACAGTGCACAGCAGAAATCACTCATGAAATGCCATGATGCACAGACGGCTTTCTTTGAATCGCAGCACAAGTCAATCCATTGTTCCTAGTGAACCAGCAAAAAGTCTCTGGAGCTGCACTGCTATGTAACAGGAGCTCTCGTGGTCACGGAGCAGCACAGCATCGTGGCACGAGTCCACGGCCATGATGGACATCCAGACACCTTCGTCTTTGTAGATGGGGCTTCCAACAATGCCTAGCACGAGCCACTCCAGCACACGTTCCCGATCTTCGGTTTCCAGGCTCCACGTCTGCAGATTCTCGGTCTGCAGTTTTCGCAACCAGCTAGTGACTAGTGGCGAAGAACATCGTAACTATCTGGCATCCACAGACTGATTTCCGTGCAGCAGAGCCAAAGCTCTCGGATGTTCTACCTATTTTGTTGTGGGCTTTCGTCATCCTTGCACTGGAGCCTCCAAAGTCGCAGGCAGGGCTGTCAGCTCGCCAGCAGGCAGAAGCACATGTGCAGAGCCAGTGCACGTGGGAGGCTGAAACACACGGTTGTGTTATTGCTTCCGTGGTTGTTCTGACTGCTGTTGTTGCTGTGGCTGTGGTGCTTTCTTGTTGTTGGTGCCTGGTGGTTGTCTCGGTGGTCCTGTTGTTGCTGTTGTCGCTGTTGTTGATGTATGTAATATAAAAGAATAGATAATATACCAGGATCGTAATACATTATATAGTAATATATAATATCGTGGTATAGTAGTATATACAGTATAGTGCATTATAGTATACAATGTAGAATATATTCTGTATACTATACTATACAGGAGTATAGCATTGTCATGTAGTATAATATATAATAGTATATTCTGCTGACAGACTACAGAGACAGAGAGACAAACACACACACACACACACACACACACACACACACACACACACACACACAACACCGCACACACACACACACACACACACCCACACACACCACACACACCACACACACACACACACACACACACACACACACACACACACACACACACACACACACACACACACACACACACACACACACACACACACACACCACACACACACACACACACACACACACACACACACAGCACACACACACACACACACCACACCACACACACCACACACACCACACACACCACACACACCACACACACCACACACAACACACACACACACACCACACACACCACACACACACACACACACACACACACACACACACACACACACACACACACACACACACACACACACACACACACACACACACACACACACACACACACACACACACACACACACACACACACACACACACACACACACACACACACACACACACACACACACACACACACACACACACACACACACACACACACACCACACACACACACACACACACACACACACACACACACACACACACACACACACACACACACACACACACACACACACACACACACACACACACACACACACACACACACAGACACACCGACACACTGCACCGGAAGTCTATCCGCACAGGACTTGTTTTCGTGCCCAGGGCACCCGATCACTTGTGTGGTTGGTCGGCAGCAGCATCAGCTGCAGAAAGCAACAAGTTGCAGAGGCCGGGCACGGCTATGTGTATGACTGTATATGCAGCAGCCCAGAAGGTGCCTAACAGCTTCGTGTGTTACCCTAGCAGCCCTAGCACGATAGCCTGGCCCCTGCAGTTGGGAGGTCGGACACGTCTATGCATTCCGGCTGCAGCAACACAAGTGTCTTCAGCAGAAGCTAGATCACAAGGCCTGTGTGTTATGTTGCATCAATGCAGAGCAGCCAAGCTACGTGGCAGAAACCACCAGGTTTATGCATGAATAAACCCCGGCAGCCTCGAAGCTAGAAAAGTTTATCCGCGAATATTTCTGGTATAGAAGTAAGGCCTTAAAGCCCCCAAAATTTATTTATGGATAAACCTTAGCAACTTTTTAGCTCCGAAGGTTTATCCATGCATAAACCTGGCCAACTACCCGAAGGGATGCCATTGGACCTGTTGCCCCCAATTTCAGAGCTCCGGGAAGCTGCGGCGGCACCTGCATCGAGTCAGGATAACCACGGCCAGCAACCAACACAACCACTGCAACTGCACCACACTCGTCAGCCAAGGCAGAAGCCTCTGTGCACAGCCACCACAGCCGATGCTGTCCCAGCACCTGGGACCGCCAGACAGGAAAACCGCACCGAACCCACGGGCACAGCCAAGGACGGAACCGTCCGGGCTTTCACCCCTGGCGGTCCTGAAGCAGGCTTGTCAGAGGAATACCCAGAAACAACCATGGTGCTCTACGGCGGCACTCCTTCTGCAACCTCTCCATGCTTTTCGCCATGAGGTGCATCGTCGAGACCGAGGTTCGCAGGTCCTGGCAAAATGCTTTGTTTTGTGGGGGGGTGGGTTGTTGGCGATGCTTTGTTGGGATTATAGAAGGGTGTCCTCCAAGTGCTGGGTGCTGTCCTTGGCCTGCTGCTTCGCCTCGATCAAGCGGATAGCAGCTCCTCCACGGGTCCGGCCACGTGTCCGACCACCACCCGGAGGGCAAGCCTGCCAGGCTGGAACGAACGATCCGGCCCAGTGGCAATGCTTCCGGCCTTCCCATTCTCATCGATGTAGTGGGGGGCCACGTAGTGGCCGCCCTTGCCGGAAGCACGAAAGTGCCTGTTGTCGGCAGAATAAAAGCTATAATCTCGGCTGACCTCGACTCCCCAAACACCTGCCTCTGCCCTTGCTCGGCATGGGCTTCTTCCATCCTGTCCAAATAATCAAGAACAAAGAAGGCTTGCAAGGGCAGGGGTTTCATAATGAATCGGTTTCGGTGCACCTGCTGCACTGGAGCTTCCTTTCCACTTTTTGTCCTACCGTGGCACACAGAACCCTGCATGCTTCCAAGCCAAGAAGAAATGCCGGCCTGGCCCCATCCATCCTCTTCGTCCTCCTGCACAATCACTTTTATTTGTTGGGACGGGCTTGCTCAAGAATTGGACCCGAGCCTCGTCCTGGGCCATCTTGCCGTGCCCCTGACAGTACAGTGTTCTCTCAGACATGTATAATCATGTCAGAGACAGAGCATGCTGGCAGCCTCCCGACCTATATTCTATCCAGAAACCCAACATCTTATCTAAGTCTTCCTCTCCGATAAGAAAGCGCCAGCCTTTGACCTGTGCCCCGTATCGCCCGCCCGGACATGCCAAAGTGCACCTATACTCAACATTTTGTTCCTGTACTGAAGTCACACAAATTGGCGCACAGGAAGGCATTCCAGCCGTATAGGGGGTTTCTATACAGGGCTTTTAAGGTTTTTAATATTTAAGATTTATACAGGAAACCTGCCGGCGACCTAGAAGCCCTGCCTGCGATCCTCTCTAGACATCTACAATATATATATATGTATATATATATATATATATATATATGTATATATATATATATATGTATATATATATATATATGTACACAGGATCTACAGATATCTGTGTATCTGTGAATCTATGTCTTATATAATCTAATCCAAACTATATATAACTTAACCTACAAGCTTTCTAAGCTGCTACATACCTACTTATGTATAATCTTTATATACCCTAATGTATACCCATTTAATTTCACCCAAGCAACCTAATTTAATTGAATCTAAGATCCAATGTCAGCCTATCTATATATGTATATAGATAGGCTGACATTGGAACCTGAAGCCAAACCTTTTAATTACACCCTTTCCAAATTCCAGCCTTCATCTTCTTTGGCGGCGGATCTGCCGGCTCCATGGGCCGTCTCTTCTGGTCCTGCCAAAGGAGATATATCTATATGGCACATATATACCAATAAGAAACTCCAGAACCTCGCTTGCAGGCCTTGATCTTCGGCTTTGCCTTTAGGACTACGGCGGCTTTCCCGCCTTCACATGCCATGCACAACACTTGCAAGGAGGGCCAGAGGCGAAAACCGTGGAAAACCGTGCACGGCCTGCATCCTCCTCCTCGTCATCGTCCACCTCCACCGTCTCATAGACTGGTGAGTCCTCGTGTCCTGCCCAGAGGCATGTGTAGGTTTAGGGTTCATATTGGGTTTAGGGTTTTTTCAGGGGTTTATAAGGGTTTTGTTTTATGTAGGGTTTCGGTTTAGGGTTTATATTCATCTATGTCGATCTATATAGATTCTATTTGCAGTTCTTCTATAAAGTGATTTATGATATGGTATACATTATATATATATATATATCTATATATATATATATATATACATATACATATATGTGTATATATATATATATGTATATATATATATATATATGTATATGTATATATACACATTTATACATATATACATGTAAAGACACATATATCTAAATATATATATATATATATATATCTATTTATATATATATATATATATATATATATAAATAGATATATTTACTATTATATGTCATCTCAAGATGTGCCTTCGACACAGATCGCAGCGGCTGTGCCGTCCCAGTAGACCCAGCCACTGGTCGGCACATCCACCTTCTTCTTGTCGGAGTGGGTCCAAAGGATCTCTCCTGCCAGTTGATGCAAGAATCCCTCAGCCCTGCAACCCCGACACCCCGCCATGAGAGCCCATGGCACCTCCAGCCCCAAGGATCTTCCACCCCATGGTGGTAGACCAGCTGATCCCGGCTCCTGCATGGTTTTGTCTGTTAACTCCGTATCTCTGCAAAAGGCTGGGCAAACCCGCCTTTGTCGTTGTACCACTTGCCCTTGGCCTTCGAGGTGAACGGCTCGTTGAGGCCGCAGGTCTCGAAGCTGTCCGCCTGCATTGCAAGCACAGAAACACAAAAACAAGCTCGTGCATCACTCTTTCCATGGCCTCCTCCGCCGTGGGCATGTGGCCATTCAGAAAGCCGAAAGCCAGCATGGCAAAAAAAGGACCCAGCCTCCCGTGGGAGGCAAGCAACTTGAGCTGAAAAACAGCTGATGATCATTGCAATATATGCCGCACATGTGCACTTTAAGCAGTGCATGACCTTGCAAACGGAAAGGTGCAACCTGCCACTGCTGCAGAGACACACACACACACACACTGCACACACACGCACACACACACGGACACACACAGAGACTGACTTGCAAGCTCGTGTGTCGCACCGCAGGCAGGGCTGCAAGCTCGCCAGCAGGTTTCACAACCCACCCTGCCCATGAACTTTCCATCGTCATCATTGTACATTGCAAGCACGTATGTATAGTGCATGCAAAAGGGTTTTTGAAACATGCCAGATTGCACAAAACTTGCCACATGTATAAGGCTTAGTATAAGGTTCTCTGAACCTCCCGGACAGCATGATGGCATCACTGCTTTGGCTTGGCCTCCCCCTTCTTCTGACGAGGCTTTGCCTCTTCCTTGTCGACACAAGACTTGAGCCAGGAGAGGTTTTCGGGACGGAGCTCCATCCAGATCGTTCCAGTCGACAGCCCCTCCGAAAGCAAGGACATCTGGAATTCAGCCACCGACACGTCCACTATTTCAGGAAGGAGGTGGAGGTCCTTGGCCGATGACCTTCGAATGGTTTTCTTGGCTTTCTTCTTCGGCTTCTCATCCTCGTCGCCCAACCCATCCTCGACTTTCAGAGCTTCCTCAAGGGCTTTGTCGCAGGCCGACTGCCGGGCTTCCAAGATCTTGCCGATCACTGGCACGTTCAAGGAACCACTTTCTGCAGCCCGCCCACCCCCAAGCTGAAGTCGCTTGCCGGTCATCATGCGAGTCAGCTGTGCAGACCACTTCGTGAAGGAGAAAAAGGTCCGCTCCTCGACTATTTTCTGAGTGGGGCACCACTCATGCTTGCCGAAAAAGATGATCTTGCGAGTCTCCACTTCGAAAGTTGGATCCTCTGCCATGGCGACTCAACAGCTTCTCACTGTGTCTGTCCTTGAGATGCAAAGCCTGCCAAGCGAGCAAAGTTGCCCTGCTGAGGCGGCTCCAGCACAACTCAAGTGCAAAACCTGCATGCACTGCTGCAACAATGCATTCGATGCTGCACTGAATCAAGGCTTGCATGCAACTGTCAAGAGAAAACAAACATGCTCAAGCACCGCAATTTCTGTGAACCAATGCAGCTGGACCTCTGCTTATGCCGATCGTGCCACCCTGCAGCCTGAAAAGCGCCTGATCATGCTGTCAGGTTGCCATATGAGGCTGTGCCCGGGTGGGCCTTCGTTCCAATGCCAAGCGAAAGCAAAACCGCTGGCATCCACATGTGCACATGATGCATATATAGAAATCACATGCCTCTCACTTCTTCGCTTTCTTCTTCGCTGCAACTGCCACTCCGCCGGACGACGATCGCTTCGCCGCACTGGGGGAGAGGTGGAGGGGTGGAGCTTTAAGGTCCTTGGCCTTATAGCACAAAACGACCTCCCCGGCAGCAATCTTCTTGGTGCTTTTGAAGACGGGGATCTTGATGGAGGAAGACTTTTCTGCTTGCATGGGCTGCAACTTCACGTTGGCCTCGTCCTCGTCCTCTGTGTAGTTCACGAAGAAAAACGGGGGGACTATGAGAGGCTTGATCTTGTCATCATCTTCCTTGGGCAGCACACAAGAGGAGCTCAGGTAGAACTTCCTCGCATCCATCGTCCAGTCCGTCGTCACCTCGAACCAGCTCGCTTGGCTGGAGCCCTTGTGGAGGGTCTTGCTCGTCAATGGCACCAATGTCACCTTTCCCTTGGGGATGTCCTGCGAGGCCTGAAGCTGCTTCTGGGGCTTCGTTTGCAAGGCAAGCTTGTCGATGCCAGAGGACTGTTCATCAAAAAGTTTCTGAAGCTGCCTCGCGATCTCTGCCTGGAGCATGAAGGCCTGGAGCTCAACATTCGTTGAAGGGCTGTAGATGCTCAAATCTTCCAGTACCTCTGCCTCACTTTTGGGGGTGAAGACGGCCCACTCGTTGCCCAGAATCTTGTCAATGGATTCCTTCGCGACGTCGCCGGAGTCCAACTGGATGTACACAAGGCCGCCTTTCACATCTTGGATCTTGCCAGTGGTCTTGTCAGCTCGCCTCCTCACATTGCTGCCCAATGCATAGCCTCGGGATTCCAGCAAACCCACCGGATTCTTGATTGCACCATGCTCATCCAACTCAAGCAGCACCGGTGCACTCGCGACGATGCCTTTGCCGCTGCAGGTGCTGCTGTTGCCTCGGCGAAGCCTTGCCATTTCAAGGGAAGGGTCCTCCCAGTGAGCTCCTGGGCCACAAGGCAGAAATCATGGGCCACGGCCTGCAAGGTCCTGTAGTCCTTCTCGCCCTTCTGCTTCAAGCCAAGGACCATGCTGCACATGCACATGTCCATGGTTGCAAGGGCCTTCACCAGGCCGGCATCCTTCCACTCCCCGAGTTGCTCTGTTAGCATGGCCCGCACAGCCAACATGATCTCGTCTGCTTCTTTCACCTTCGTGAAGTTCGCAGCGAGCTTCCGGCAGTCCCCCACAGAGACGTTTTGCCGCACATATGCCGACTTGACCAGGCCGTTGCGAAAGCAAGCAACGGCCTCGGAGCCATGCCCCTTGATCTCCATGGACAAAGCCTGCCACAGATCCGGCCCCAGCTGTCTTGAGGAAGGGCAGCATGCTCGCACAAAGAGCTCCGTTTCTTTGAGATGTACGGCCTCTTGGCCCCCGCTGCACTTGAGGCAGTAGGAGTACATGTGAGGGACGGATACCCCGCACTTCGGTTTCGAAGCCAATATCTGCTTCTTCAGAGAAGCAAACGAGGGGGTCTGGCCCGAAGCCTGCATCTTACAGTAGAGGCCATGAATTCGGCGAAGGACTTGGAGTTCATGCTCCCGCCTCTGCAGGGAGGTGTTGCCCGACCTGGAGACCAGCTCGAGGATTTCGGGCACCTCGCGGGCGACGGCTGCAGAGATTACATCCCACGACAAACCTTCGGTCGCGGCTTCGTGGAAAGCAGGATCGCGATTTTTCAGCATCTCCATGCTCAATCGCCCCCCGGTGCACACGAGCTCGTTGGAGTGTGGCACGGCATCGCGAAAAAGTCGCAAGGCCGAGTTGGTGTGAGAGCCGCAGATGCTGGTCACCTTGAGGAGATCCGGCTCCATGGAGCCGAGGCCCCCGTTGGCCGAAGCGAAGAGATTGGAGTTCCAGTCCCTCACGTGCTGGCTTTCAACTTCCACGCCTACGGCATGCACTCGGCCTTTCACGAACCCCACATCGATGATGCTGTCCACAAGGTCCAGCACGTCCTGGGGGTTCACCCCGTAACCGTCTCGGTTACTGGGGTGAACCCCCACCAGCTTGGGCTCCAGCTTCATGGTCGACAGCAGGTGGTTCTTCCTGAGCAAGTCCAAGGTGGCTTCAACCACTTTAACCATTTTCTCTCCGTCGGCAGCTTCCTCCAGAAAGGACTGCAGCTGCACCTTCACTTCGTGCGAAAGGGACATGTCGATGACACCGAAGATCACCGAAGCAAGGCTGCCAGGATCCCGCAAACTCAAAACTCAGCTTGAGCAACAGCATGCACACACTGCTTGCGAGCCGGTGGCCCTGCAAAGCGTCTTAAGCATGCCTGCCTGCATGCATTGCTCTGAGCACAGCAAGAAAGGTTTACATCATTTTCTCATATGCATGCATGCTCTGAGCACAGCAAGAAAGGTTTGCATCATTTTTCTCACATGCAAAGAAAGCTTCCAACTTCATGCAAAGAAAGCTTCCAACTTCATTGGACGTGCAGAAAAACATCCTTCCCATCATCTCCTGGCCAGAGACCATGTCAACTTGTTCAACTTATTATCTGACTTACAAACGAATACCTAAGTCACCTAAGTTACTTACCTGAGTTACTGTAAGTCACTTATTAACTCACACCTATAACATATATAAGTCTCTTATTCACTTACACTACTTACTATCTTGTCCTCAACACTTAGTAAGTTATACCTCTCCACATAGCATAGTTGCTGAACTTATAACCAGACTTACTTCATTTATAACTTAACATACAAGAGATAGGTAACTATATCAAGTCTGTTATTCATTTACTAACCACACCGGCCCTTTAAGTAGGGGCCAGGATCACTGGAGAGACGAAGCGGCGGCCTTCATTGAACGGGGTGGAATCGGCCCAGGCATTCAAATCCCGTTCATCTCTACTGAACTGAGCTGATGCCGCATCTCCATGAGCAGAATCAAGATACACACCGATACGGTTTTTACCGCCTACAGGAGCTGTGTGAGCAGCGCAATTACCAGATGTTGTACATGTTGCGCGAATCCCACTTTCCGACCAGCGGCAACGACATGCAGCGCCTGCTGGATTCTTGGCCGCGGCCGTAACTGGATTATACCCAGTGACGGTGTTGGACCGCGCTCAAGATGATCAGAGTCATCTATTATGACCAGCGACATACGTCGTAGGGTCCATTTCCTGGCTCTTGCCACTGGTTGTGGATTGTGCACGATCGCGACACAACAGGACCCCGGGGCTGACCGTTGTTCGACGGAACTAGAACGGCGGCCGGAGCTCCGACTTTGGGCTCCACCGGTGGTTTTGGACAGCTCTAGGCGACGGCCTTTTGCTGTTGTGGATCGGTCGCTGAGGCCCCGTAGCTCGTGCTGAACGGCTAACACCGGCAAAGCCTGTGCGCCGCAGCTAGCTCTTTGCCCCATTTTATTGAGCCGCCCTGTTTCACCGCTGTTTTGGTTTGTTTGTTGGTTTGTCTTGTTTGTAGGGACCGAGTGCTACAGCCGTAGTCGACGAGGCCCGCCCACGCCAAAAAAATTTTAAATTTGGGTTTAAACCCAGGGTTAGAGCCTGGGTTTCAATCCTGGGTTTGGAACCTAGGTTTGACCCTGGGTCAAACCTAGGTTCAAACCTGGGTTTGAACCTGGGTTTATTAAACCTGCGTTCCAAACCTGGGTTAGAAACTGGTTTTCAAAACTGGGTTTGGAACCTGGGTTTAAACCAGGGTGAATCCTGGGTTCATTAATTCCGGGTTCCAAACGTGGGTTAGAACTGGGTTTCAAAACAGGGTTTTGGAACCTGGATTTAAACCTGAATTAAACCCCAGGTTCCAAATCTGGTTGGAACCTGGGTTTCAAACCTGGGTTCAAACCTGGGTTTTAACCTGGGTTTAATCCGGGTTTTATCCAGAGTTGAACCCAGGTTCGAACCTAGGTTTAACCCAAATTAAAACCCAGGTTAAAACCAGGTTTCAAACCTGGGTTCCCTGCATTGTTGTTGTTGTTTCCCTCCCCCCGGGGGGGAGGGAACCCAGGTTCAAGCCCAGGTTCAAAGCTGGGTTAAACCGCGGGCGGGGAGGGAACCAGCCTCGCTCGTTCGCCGTTCACAGAACTTCTCCGCCTCTCTTGGGCGGAACGCGAACCAGCAGTCCGCATTCTCTCGGGTTCTCCACACTGCACCATTCATTGCTTTGAGTTGTCTGCCACCTTGCTGGCGGCGGAGCCGGTGAGCGTGGTGGAACTGGCAAGCTATTTCGTGCTAACGACTTCGCCGACTGTCGCAACAACTCGTTTTTTCACTTGTGCAGTTGTTTGATCACATGTTTCTTCTTCTTTTCGAGCTTTTTTCCCCAAACAGGTACGGTTTGGGGTTCTCTCCTCAGAAAAAAGGTGGGCCGCGGTGGGTTGGATGGCTGGGCCGCGGCAAACTGGCTGCGTTTCATTGGGCTCCCTTCATGTTTCCTTTCTGGGCTCCTGGGTTGGACGGGTGGGACGCGGCGAAGGACCTCGGCTCCCCTTCACTTCCCTGCATGTTTCCTTTCTGGGCTCCTGGGTTGGACGGGTGGGACGCGGCGAAGGACCTGGGCTCCCCTTCACTTCCCTTCATGTTTCCTTTCTGGGCTCCTGACTTGGACCGGTGGGCCGCGGCGAAGGACCTGGGCTCCCATTCACTTCCCTTCATGTTTCCTTTCTGGGCTCCTGGGTTGGACGGGTGGACCTGGGCTCCCATTCACTTCCCTTCATGTTTCCTTTCTGGGCTCTTGGGTTGGACGAGTGGGCCGCGGCAAAGGACCTGGGCTTTATTGGGCTCCCTTCATGTTTCCTTTCTGGGCTCCTGGGTTGGAGCGGCGAAGGACTCCCATTCACTTCCCTTCATGTTTCCTTTCTGGGCTCCTGGGTTGGACGGTTGGGCCGCGGCGAAGGACCTGGGCTCCCATTCACTTCCCTTCAGGTTTCCTTTCTGGGCTCCTGGGTTGGACGGGTGGGCCGCGGCAAAACCTGGGCTTTATTGGACCCCTTCATGTTTCCTTTCTGGGCTCCTGGGTTGGACGGGTGGGCCGCGGCAAAGAACTGGGCTATCGTTGGGTTCCCTTCATGTTTCCTTTCTGGGCTCCTGGGTTGGACGGTTGGGCCGCGGCAAAGGACCTGGGCTCCCATTGGGCTCCATTCATGTTTCCTTTCTGGGCTCCCATTCACTTCCCTTCAGGTTTCCTTTCTGGGCTCCTGGGTTGGACGGGTGGGCCGCGGCAAAGGACCTGAACTCCATTGGACTTTTCATGTTTCCTTTCTGGGCTCCTGGGTTTGTCTCTCGTTGGGCTCCCTTCACGTTTCCTTTTTGGGCTCCTGGGTTGGACGCGTGGGCCACGGCGAAGGACCTGGGCTCCCCTTCATGTTTCTGGGTTCCTGGGTTGGACGCTGGGCTATCATTGGGTTTGTTTCATGTTTCCTTCCTGGGCTCCTCCTGGGTTGGATGGGTGGGCCGCGGCGAAGGACCTGGGCTCCCACTCAGTTCCCTTCAATTAGTTTTTGGGCTTGGTTGGACGGGTGGGCCGCGGCAAAGAACCTGGTCTATCATTGGGTTCCGTTCATGTTTCCTTCCTCGGCTCCTGGTTTGGACGGGTGGGCTGCGGCAAAGGACCTGGGCTCCCATTGGGCTCCATTCATGTTTCCTTGCTGGGCTGGTGGGTTGGACCTGGACTCCCGTTGGGCTCCCTTCATGTTTCCTTGGGCCGCGGCAATCCCGTTTACTTCCCTTCATGTTTCCGTTTTGGGCCCCTGGATTGGATGGGTGGGCCGCGGCAAAGGGATTGTGCTGCCAATTGGGCTTCCTTCCTGTTTCCTTTCTGGGCTCCTGGGTTGGACGGGCGGGCCGCAGCAGAGGGCCTGAGCTCCCGCTGGGTTCCCTTAATGTTTCCTTTCTGGGCGCCTGGTCTGCCACAAACGTCTACAGCAGAGGCCAGGCATCCGGTATCCTGTCTTGCAAGGCAGCAATGCTGCAACAGTTGCGTGTTTTTTCCGTGCGTGGTTTCTGCTGCAGCAAGATCCTGTGGACGACGTTCTTCGTTTTGTCGGCGGAAAAAATCGTCAACGGTTTCGTGTAAAGAAAGATTTTCGTTTGCGATGTAAGCCGACAAACCCCTTCGCTTTCCTTTTTGCCCTGTTTGTGGGGCAAAGTTGCCCGTCTTTCCCGTGCTACAGCCAACCGATCCGTATACTAATCTCTTTTGTGCTTCTTCCATGAACGTCTACAGCAGAGGCAAGGTATCCTGTCTTGCAAATCGGCAAGGTTGTGACACTTGCGGGAAACTTGCCGCAATATCCTGTGGACGACGCTCTTCGTTCGGTCTGCGGAAAAATCGTCAATGGTTCCGTGCAAAAGAAGATTTTCGTTCGCCTTAGAAGCCGACAAACCCCTTCGCACTTCTTTTTGCCAAGTTTGCACGGCAAAGTTCCCAATTTGCTCCGTCCGACAGGCGACCGATCCGTATACCAACCTGCTTCGTGCTTCTTCCGCAATCATCTACAGCAAAAGTCAGGTATCCTGTTTTGCAAAGCAGCAATGTTGTAACAGTTAATTACAGTTAGTTGATCGAATACGACGTTCCCTGTCCTTGTATCGGTAACATGTCTGACTGTGTAGCTTAATGTGCCAATGACATGATCTTTGGCTCAAGTAATGAGAAAAGAGGTACGCTTGCAGCTTGTGTTCCTCTTCGGGCTTGCCTTGCCCGGCGATCCTACCCCAATATCGTTGTGCTGCTGTTGAGGGTCGGATTAACTCAGTTGCGGGAAAGTTATATGTGTGTGTGTGTGTTCTCCGTGCGTGGTTTCTGCGGAAGTAAGATCCTGTGGACGAAGTTCTTCGTTCGGTCTGTGGAAAGATTCGTCAGTGGTTCCGTGTAAAGAACGATATCTATTTTGCCTTGTAAGCCGAAACACCCCTGTGCGGTCTTCTTTTCGCCAAGTTTGCGCGGCAAAGTTCCCATTTTGCCCCGTGCGACAGCCAATCGATCCGTAAGCCAACCTCTCTTGTGCTTCTTCTACAAACGTCTACAGCAGAGGCCAGGTATCCGGTATCCTGTCTTGCAAGGCAGCAATGTTGTAACAGTTGCGGGAAGGTTGTGTGTTCTTCCGTGTGTGGTTTCTGCGGCAGCAAGATCCTGTGGACGACGTTCTTCGTTTTGTCGGCGGAAAAAATCGTCAATGGTTCCGTGTAAAGGGGAACTTGTGTGTTTCTCCGTGCGTGGTTTCTGCGGCAGCAAGATCCTGTGGACGACGTTCTTCGTTTTGTCGGCGGAAAAAATCGTCAACGGTTTCGTGTAAAGAAAGATTTTTGTTTGCGATGTAAGCCGACAAACCCCTTTGCGTTTCTTTTTGCCAAGTTCGCGCGGCAAAGTTCCTACCTTTTCCCGTGTGGCAGCCAACCGATCTGTATACCAACCTCTTTCGTGCTTCTTCCACAGACGTCTACAGCAGAGGCCACATATCCTGTCTCGCAAAATGGCAGTGTTGCGTGTTTTTTCCGTGAGTGGTTTCTGAAGCAGCAAGATCCTGTGGATCTTCGTTCGGTCTGCGGACAAAACCGTGAATGGTTCCGTGTAAAGAAAGACTTGTGTTTGCGACGCAAGCCGACAAACCCCTTTGCGTTTCTTTTTGCCAAGTTCGCGCGGCAAAGTTCCTACCTTTTCCCGTGTGGCAGCCAACCGATCTGTAGACCAACTTGTTTTGCGCTTCTTCCATAGACGTCTGCAGCAGAGGCCACATATCCTGTCTCGCAAAACGGCAATGTTGCGTGTTTTTTTCCGTGCGTGGTTGCTGCGGCAGCAACATCCTGTGGATCTTCGTTCGGTCAGCGGACAAAATCGTGAATGGTTCTGTGTAAAGAAAGATTTTTGTTTGCCTTGCAAGCCGACAAACCCATTTGCTCTTTTTTCCCCCATAATTGCGCCGCAAAGTTCACACTTTTTTCCTGTGCGACAGCCGACCGATCCGTGTACCAACCTGTTTTGCGCTTTTTCCACAAACATTTACGGCAGGGGCGACATATCCTGTCTTGCAAAAGCAAAACGGCAGTGTTGTGTGTGTTTTTTTCCGTGCGTGGTTTAAGATTCTATGGATCTTCGTTCGGTCTGCGGGAAAAGTCGTGAATGTTTCCGTGTAAAGAAAAATTTTTCTTTTGTGTTGTAAGCCGACGCACCCCTGTGTGCGCTTCTTTTCGCCAAAATTGCGCGGCACAAAGTTCACACTTTTTTCCCGTGCGACAGCCAACCGATCCATATAGCAACCTCTGTTGTGCTTCTTCCTCCAATGTCTAGAGCGGAGGCAAGGAATCCTGTTTTGCAAAACGGTAATGTTATGAAAATTGCGGAGAAGATGCGTTTTTTCTTTGTGCGGTTCCTGCGGCAACAAAATCCTGTGGGCAATGCTCTTCGTTCGGTCAGCAGAGAAAACGTGAATGGTTCCGTGTTAGGAGAGCTTTTTGTTTGCCTTGTAAGCCGACAAATCCCTTCCTACCTTTCTTGCCAAACATGCACGGCAAAGTTCTCGTTTTCTTCCCGTCCGCCCGCCAACCGAAGCGGACACCAAGCTCTTTTGCACTTCGTCCGCGAACGTTTGCAGCAGAGGCCAGGTATCCTCTTTTGCAAAGGCGGCAACAATGTGGCAGTTGCGGGAGAAATGTGCATGTTTTCCGTGCATGGTGTTGCAGCAAGATCCTCTGAACGATGCTCCCTGGACCCTCCCAAAAACCTTCCCACATGCTTGAGTTCCACCACCCACTCTTCTTTCGCAGAAATATATCGCCCAATGCCTGTTTCTTCTTCGCAAAATCTGCTGGCGAAGCCAGATTGGGATCCAACACATTCCAACTTGAACCGGTATGATTCGATGCATTCTGTTTGGGGTCTTCGCTGGTGTAATTCGGTTGTATTGCAGAGTTGCAGATTGATCGATAAGAGCTCGAATGCCTGTGGATCTGCATGGACTGTGCCGACTCAATCGGACCCACTATGTCCTTTTCGTGGTGCCGCTGGCGCACTTCACGCTGCCGACTTGTTGCGGAACGACTTATGCCGACTTGTGTGCACGTCGCTTTCGTTTCACAACAACTTCTTCGTTTTGCTCGTTTTTTTCAGCTTCTCAAAACCGAGCGGCAGCCGCCGTCGACAAGACTTGAGCGCGTCAAATAAAAGAGGTCCATACCACGGACGCCACGGACGTCCGCCCACACGGACGTGGAATATGCGACGACGCCGTTGTTTTTTTTGCACGCCATATGCTCCCATATGCGAGGCATGTCCCTTGGCCACCATTGGCCACGATAAAGGTCGGCTGCTTGCAATTACCTCTCTGTTTGACCACTCTTCCTGTCAATCTGCCAGCGCGACTTCTGCCAAGCCAAGCCCCAGCCTTTTCTAAAGAAGTACGTATTGACCCAAAGCCTGACTCGCAAGATCTTGGAACAGTTTTAACTTGCAACTCATCCGCGAGGGAAGATGCAAAGAAACGATACGCACCGGAAATGTTCAGCAGAGTTCATTTAATCACGAAGTCTTTGAACCATCGAGCAGATTGTTCGAATGAATTCCCCAACTCGCGAAAAAAACTCTTCTAATTTTTATCCCCCTCACAACATATCATGTCGTCCAAGATGTCATATCTTGGCCGCATTTGAGACATGGCGATTCGATAGAACATATCCCCACATGCTAAGCAGCTTATGCACGCCGGCGCCTCCACAAAAAACGACGAGGCCATCAATGAGAGGTTTTTGACCTTAGTTCCAGGATTGGAGCTCCAGAGCAACTTGCAGATCTTGTCTTATCCATTTATCAAGACTCCCACTTTAAGGTCAAAGATTTTGGACATACTTCTACAAAAGCCAAATTTGCCCAAGGCACCCGCCAAGGGCCCCTTTTCACCGTACGTTTTTGTCATCATCTTATCGGTGGTTTCCATGACTCCTGTGCAGCCTGTCTATATTCTGTCATCGACACATCTTTTCGACGGAATCTTTGTCTGCGTGATACGTATTCTGTCATGCAAGATGTGCCGATTCAGCATTCAGCGGTGTGTATTACGGCCGGGTGAAGCAAGAACCCCGGGACCCGCAACGACAGCAACAAATTGCCATCCCCCCCAACCCTACAATGACAGCAAAAAATCAAAACACAGCACATTTTGGCCACGACAGCTAAACAACAACGACAGCAACAAAAGCAACTCTTACCCAATTCCCGGTTCTGTTTCCATTTATACCTTTCATTTCGAAGGATGAATCCGTTTGCGGGAGAGAAACGAAGAGTCTCCCTTCGGGTGGGCCGGTCGCAGAAGGCTCATGTGCGGTTGAACACTTCGTGGCCGCTTAGGGCTTGGCTGCTAGGCCGTAGTCCCTGAAGCCGCATCCCAAAGCCCCCAAGCCCCAAACCCCAAATCCGAACAGTGCCCCAAATCACCATGCATTCGACTCTCACTCTGAACCTCAAAAGCCTACAAACCGTAATCAAAGCCTTTAAATGCCAAATCCGGACAAGCAAAACGAGACTTTCCCAACCGTCCCAACCTTCCCTAATACCAGGGAGTGGGCTCTCACTTGCTGCCGTTTGCGGCTGGTGATGAACCATCCGAAGCAGGCACCAAAGCCGGATGTTTGGTTGTGGTACGATTGTGCGAAGTACCCGCAGTCCTTGTAGTACCCATAGTACCCATAGTACCCGTAGTTCTCGTGGTGTCGTAGTAGTCGCAGCAGTCGAAGCGGTCGTCGTCGTAGTAGCAGTTGTTGTAGTGCTAGTCGTAGTGGTAGCCGTAGTCGTAGTCGTAGACGTATAGCCGTAGCCCTAGTCGTCGGAGGAGTAGCAGTAGTAGCAACACGAGTCGGCAGCAGTAGCAATGGCAGACAATAATTGTAGCGCTTGCAGCAGCAGTGGCAGTAGTGACAGCAACGGCCGATACTTCTAGCAGTGCTGGCGACAGCAGTCTTAATAAGAGTTTGCTGAAGGAGAGCCATGCCACTACTAGTTACTAGTGACTTGTGAGGGGAAGAGTCGCAAGACTTTTGACAGTCCGTGACGGTCCGTCGTCCCACAGGTGAACTTCCACCAAGTTCAAGATCCCTCACCATTGTCATCAGTGCCATCATCTTCTTCTTCGTCGCGATCATCGAACATGGTCAGCATCAGCATCAACGGTCCACAACAACACCAGCACCATCACCACCAGCATCAACTTTTGTAGAGCATCATCATCATCATCATGCGCATCACCGAGGAACTCCGCAGCAACGTCAATGCTTGTCAAAAATGTTAGACTGGTATTTGCAGGCAAAGAGGGATCACGGCCTGCAGCTGCCGACGAAGGTGGTCTGGGTGAAGAAGTGCTTCGTGTGGGGGCAGAATGGTTTGACTCGCAGGATTTAGGGTTGAGGGTTTGGGCCGTCAGGTTCAGAAGCTTGCAGAATTGGGGTGGGCGGAATTGAAGTGGCAGAAATAGCCTCCGCAGACGCCGTGCCCAAGCAAAGCCCCAAAGCCCAGAAGACCATGAAAGAGCGATGCAGGTGTCTGACCGGGCGGCAACGCTTCTGAAGGCTTCGTGCTCCAGAGAAGGGATGCAAGGAGGTTTGGGGGCACGACGGTGTGCTGTCGGGGTTGTTGCTGTGATCTTGAGAGCAATTAGTGCTACAGGTTCAGAGCTTCCGCGCGAACACGTAGACGTAGCTGAAGCCCCGTCAAGATCTCCCTCAAAACCCGTTCCTGAACCGCTCCGAAGCGACGCGGGACGGCTGAAAATGGAAGTCACGGTTGCAGTATTTTGGATGGTCGTGGTCGCGGTTGCACTAGCAGACTTAGACAAAATTAGAAGTTGCGCCAGTAGCCGGAGTGCGTCCCTTCGAACTCTTAGCAGGACCAAAGGCGGTCGCATTCGTCATGGAGGCTGTTTCTGAAATAGGAGTTGGCACAACCTGCAAGAACCGCGACGAACCCAAGCAGTAAACGCCCCCAATCCTCCAACCCGAACGCCATAAAACCCGTGTCCTCGAGCTTCCTGAAGATCTTGGACCTCGAAGCCTTGGGCTTACATCTCTCAAGCCCTGTGAACACCGTAGGCCTATGGCGTGCACCCCGATTGTGGGCAGGCCTTGCCCGGCATTCAGGGTTTGGAGGTTCGGGTTCACTGCAGGGTTCAGGGCTTCGTCGAAGAGACCCAGATTTTTCAAGATATTTCGGCAGCTCGGTCAGGGTTTTTGGTGTCGAGCCTTCGAGACTGGGAGTGTTTTTGAATTCAACCCCGTTGCCTCCTCCTAAGTGGAGCACGGCTACTAACACGGGGTTCTCCGGGTTCGAGAGCGCAAGCCCTGCCGAGGCATTTGGATCCCAGTCTCAAAAACGGCTCTGTTTTCAGGCTGCGGGTCATGGATCATTGAACTTGATGACGACTAGGATGATGATGACTGTCTGTACCCTACCCCCCTAGACCCAGTACACCCCTAAAACCCAGCCGTGTGAGACGACCCAAATCAACCCCGAACACGGAAGGACCCCATGCTCAACCCTGAAACTTGAACCCCCAGGAGAAGCCGGAGAAGATGCCACTTCCGGGGCCGGGGCCCGTGCGCGTTGTGCCGAAGTTGGATCCGGACCGGCTGGCGCCGCTTGGCCCGGTGGGTTTGGACTTTTTGTTTTCTTGATTTTACATGGTTTTGGGCAAGGGGTTATTGTTTGGGGGGTGTTGTTTTGCTTTAGTGTTTTTTGTGCTTAGGCCGGGTTGATAGTTGAGGCTGTTTGATACCCTCTGCCGATGCGAGGTAGAGGTGCAGGTTTCTTTGCGGGCCTTCATCGCGACAGCAAGAGTCAGAGTTCGAGAGTCATAGATGTTGGTTTCCTGCTTCCTCCAGTTGCCATTCTGTGCGTGGCTGCATTACAGTGAACATACGGGCTCAACAGCATCGAAGTCCCCTTGCCAAGTGTCTTGGGTTCTGCAGGAGCTTGGATGCTTCCTAGGAATCTTCCAACGTAAAAATCGGATGAAAGCAATTAGGATGTGGGTTGTTCCTTAAACTAGGATCCGCTTTTGGATCCCCCAAACAGGGACCGTAACTTAGAGAACTACCCATGTGCCCGGGCCCTGTCCCTCAGGTCCTAAGACCAGTACGGCAAGAACGGCTGAAGCCTGATCTGGATAGATGCACTTGCTACAGCAAAAAACGGGCGTTAACACACCCGTTCGAGGAGCTTTCTCAACAAGACCCTAAGATTTCCTCAACCCTAAACGTCCTAGCCCCCCCGAACCGTAAAGCCCAAAGCCCCTAAAAGCCCCTAAAGCCAGGAGAAGGGATTGGCAACCATAGCATAGAGTGGAGCTTCCAAATCCTAGACAAACCTAAACCCAGGCCCATTAGGGCCTCGAAAGCAGCCACTTAAGAACAGAGTTGCATAAAGACACAAGAGTACAAATACTTAGTATGGTAATATACTAGTGCAACAGTAAAAAGCTATAGCAATATCAGTCGTAAAAATGACAACAATTATGAAACCACAAAAGTTTCACTTGCCTTTATTCCTCGAGGCAGCTGGTTCCCCCGATGCTGCCATCCTCGCCAGCCGAGTTCCGCTTTCAGCGGCCGTGTCTTGATTCTCTTGGCCTGTTTTCATACTTCGTAGCTAAATTCGTATGGGAGTTTCCGAAAACAAGGCACCCTAATATAGTACCCTACATAGTAGGATCTTTATTATAAGGATCCCCAAACAAGGTACCCCCTATTTTAGGAAACTCCCGTATATTTCGCACCTTGTGAGATAATACAATCGCCTGTAGAGCAGAATGCTTAACTGTTTGCGGCTTATGAACTCGGCAACTAGGAAGAGGAGCATGGGAGAAGCCGATTATCCCAAGTGCTGAGGCCTCTGCGGCACTGAGGGGCCAGCTGTTTGTTCTCCCAGTGGTGAAATTCGTAGTAGAGTTGGTGCTCGGCAGTGTTAGTATTACTTGCCATCGTTTGTTTGTAGAGTGTTGCGGACTATCACGGTCCTTGTTGTTCGTCATGTGGCTACTTGGCTACAATGCCTGGTGCTCTTGTTGCCTTAAATCTTTATCATCCGTCTGTCAATTCCTAACTCTGAAGCTCCTCTGAGTTCACATCCGAGGTGGACCCCAAAACCCTAAACCCTAAAACCCCCAAACCCCAAACCCTAAACCCTAAACCCTAAACCCGAAACCCCAAAACCCCAAACCCTAAACCCTAAACCCTAATCCCGAAACCCCAAACCCCCAAACCCTAAACCCTAAACCTTAAACCCAAAATGCCAAAACCCCAAACCCCAAACCCTAAACCCGAAACCCCAAAACCCCAAACCCTATTTGCAGGGGTATGGCAGAGCAGTACCTGCCAAAAAGGGGATGGGGGGGGTTCCTTCGTGTAGCTATAGTCTTATATAGTCCCAAACCCCATTCTAATTATTAAGTCCCCTACATTATCTTATGAAACCCTAAACCCTAAACCCTAAACCCTAAACCCTAAACCCTAAACCCTAAACCCTAAACCCTAAACCCTGAAACCCTGAAACCCTGAATCCCTAAGGCCCTGAAGCTACAACTCTGAACTTCTCAAGCTCGAACTCCTGCAAGCGAGGAAGACCAGCCACAAGCGCTGCAGGATGCCGTGCCAGGAGGGCCCCCCGCGGGTCTCCTAAAAGGGATCTATAAGGGCTCCTTTAAGGGATCTGTAAGACTGTAAGGGTTCTATAAAGGGTTTAGGGTTTAGAGCTTCCGAAAATTAGGGGGTAGCTTATTTTAGGGTCCTTATGATAAGGATCCTACTATTTTGCGTACTATATTAGGGTCCCCTCTATTTTCGGAGACACCCGTATACAGGGTGCTCATACACTCTCGCAGACAGAAGAGGCTTTTAGGGCTGGGGCGTGTGTCCCGAATCTTACAATGCTTAAATGAGTTCGGGCACAGGGTGAATCTATAGGCAGTGGATTGATTTATGGGGTCTGCGGTTCGAGCTTTGGAGTTTGTTTGCGGGTAGTTCCACAATCCCAAGCGTAATCCTGGACACTCGACTAGGCCGTAACCCCAATCCATAGCCCACTAACCACAACTACAAGAGGTTGCTCCCGTTGTTTGCTATCATATGACCCTAAACCCCAAACCCTAAACCTTGAATCCCTAACCCCCGAACCCTAAGCTCTAAACATTACAAAAAACACCCAAGAACCCCCACAGCCGAAAAAAAATCAAAATCCCTAAACCCATAAACTGCTAAAGCCTGACCCCTAAACCCCTAAATGACTAAGCCCTAAACCCCTAAACCCTAAACTCCTAAACCCTTCAACCCCTCAAACCCTAAACCCCTGAATCCCTAAAAGCCCCTGAATCCCCAAAAGCCCCTAAACCCCTAAAACCCCTAAACCCTCAAAGCCCTTAAAAACCAGTAAAACCCCTTTAAAAAACTTGCGAAAACCACTTCCAAGCCCCTAAACCCTAAACCCTAAAACCCCTAAATCCTCAACCCTAAACCCTAAAGCCCCTAAACCCTCAACCCTAAACCCTAAAGCCCCTAAACCCTCAACCCTAAACCCTAAAGCCCCTAAACCCTCAACCCTAAACCCTAAAGCCCCTAAACCCTCAACCCTAAACCCTAAAGCCCCTAAACCCTCAACCCTAAACCCTAAAGCCCCTAAACCCTCAACCCTAAACCCTAAAGCCCCTAAACCCTCAACCCTAAACCCTAAAGCCCCTAAACCCTCAACCCTAAACCCTAAAGCCCCTAAACCCTCAACCCTAAACCCTAAAGCCCCTAAACCCTCAACCCTAAACCCTAAAGCCCCTAAACCCTCAACCCTAAACCCTAAAGCCCCTAAACCCTCCATTTTCTGCAGGGCGCCGCCCTGCTCCGCCGAGAGCTCGGGAAGCCTCGAGGGAGCCTTGGGCCACGTTAGAGCGCGCAGGGGGCGCCTTGGGGTTTTTTAGGGGCTTTTTAGGGTTTTTAGGGATTTGAAGGGGTTGTTAAGGATTTTTTAGGGTTCTCTAGATTTTTAGGCTTTTTAGGGGTTTTTCGGGGAATTTAGAAGTTATTAGGGGTTTTTAGGGTTTTTTGGGAGTATAGGGAGGGTTTAAAGGAGTTTAGGGGGGTTTACAGGTGTTTAGGGGCGTTTAGGGGTGTTTAGGAGTTTAGGAGTTGAGGGGGGGTTTAAGGGCTTTTAGGGGTTGAGGGGGTTTTAGTTTTTGAGGGTTTTTTGGTGGTTTACGGGTTTAGGGTTTTTTCGGGGTTTAGGGTTTTAGGGGTTAGGGCTGTGGGGTTTTTGCGGGGTGTTGAATATGAGTGGTTAGGGGTTTTGGGTAAGAGAGGGGTTGGCTCTGGATGTTGACGGGGTTCAGGGTTGAAGTTTTGGGGTTTTCGTTGTAGGCCTTTGGGATTGGGGTTTCCAGTTTACTGTGAAAGGGCTTCGACAACCCCGGCCCCAGACCATAGATCGTACGAATCTTGTTTCGATCCCACAGCTACAGCTCTCATGTCATGTGCTCCGAACCCCAAGCTCCCATTCTCACACTTAACTTTCAAGTCCTTAACCCGAACCGGAATAGAGTGTAGGGTTAAAGGCTCTGACCCGAAAGTCGGACCCCACAGCCTCAACTCTAGACGGTACAAATAGGAATCCGGCTGACCTCCCTGTCGCCTGGCGCCGACAAGTGCTTCAGAGGCAGATTTGCGACAACGATTTCGGGCTGACAATTTAGGAGTTATTTAGGCTAGATGACTTGATGGACAAGGATTCATGAATCACGGTTTAGGGTGAATCCTCGCATAGACGAAGAAGAGTCGTGTCGTTGTGAAGGGATCTCAGAAAAGGGCTAAGCGCATGAGCCGTAAACATCGAAAGACTTGCAGATTTCTTGGAAGCTCTGCAAACCTCAGCCTGGCAAATCTAAAACATGAAGGCCGGCTTCCAGCGGCGCTGCTTCCAGAGGACCCACCGGCTACAGGGCTCTGTCCACGTCTATGTCCCGGGCCGGATCACTGTCACACATTGCTGTCTCCACAACCCTGAACACAAAGCCCGACACCCGGAAGTTGAGGCGTCCTTCTTGAATTTCAGTTTTCAACTTCATCTTCTCTAATTAGCTTAGAAGGACTTGGGGTTTGGGCGGTCGGGCTGCTTCAGAGGGGTTGGGGTGGGATCCGTCACATGGAAGATGCAGCTCCATGGAACAAGGGCCTCAACGACCAATCGCGCAATGCATCAGCATCCACCTTGTCGGTGCCTATACTCTTGAGCAGGGCGCCTTGACTCTCCTCCCAACAATAAGTCGCGGAGTGCCTGAGACCTCCAGCGCATGGATGCTTCGTGCACAAAACATAGATGCCAGAGCATCAAGCATAAAATGCATAAGACACTATGACTATAACATAGTTAGCAAAGATCTCTCTCCCTCTCTCTCTCTCTCTCCCTCCCTCTCTCTCTCTCTCTCTCTCCCTCTCCCTCTCTCCCTCCCTCCCTCCCTCCCTCCGTCCCTCTCTCTCTCTGTCGTCTCCGTCTCCGTCTCCGTCTCCGTCTCCGTCTCCGTCTCCGTCTCCGTCTCTCTCTCTCTCTCTCTCTCTCTCTCTCTCTCTCTCTCTCTCTCTCTCTCTCTGTCTCTAAGCACCACGGCTCAGACCGGCTCTACAAGCAGAGCTTTGTATATACAGCCGGGTGCCGCATGACATGGCGTCTTCTCATGCTGCTTTCAATGGTGAGTCTAGTGGCAAGTGCGCTGACCTTTCTGCCAGTACCGACAGGACCTCCGAATCGATCCGCAACCCCAACAAAATTAGCCACGCGTGGTTGGGACCCGACTCAGGACCCGATTCAGGATCTGCAACCGGCCCCGTACGGGAGTCCGTGTTGGAACAGCGCTCCGTCATTGATCAGGGCCCGTGTGATATGGACTGCTCTGCCGACACACCCGCAGAGTGCATTTTACTCTCCAAACTTGGATCTACACCGAAAAGGAAGGTGCGCCGCAGAACCTCCATACTTAGGTCACAGGATCTTCTCGCTGTGCAGGCGCTGGAACAGGCACAGCGCAAGCACGATGCCACTTACGGCCCCTATCAGGGTGCCGATCAGGTTACGTCCCTGGCTCAGAACTCTGAGAGTACTTCAGCACTGGACTTGCACTCCATGGATTGAGCATGTGAATGCTACCGGCGGCCCCGGTCCCGGGAGCCAGCATCGCTTTCTTGTCTTTGATGATCGCTGCGAGCGCGCTGCTCGCGGAAGCACTCGCGATGCTCTCCACAGACGGCTCCCTCAGCGGAAGCCGGTCCGAGCCGAGCCCGGTCCCAAGTCCGGGCCTCGATTTCGAATTGCCCATCACCATCCCGTTTGTCAGGCGAGGGGTGCGAGGGTTGCTGGATACCTTGCCTCAGGTCCAGCAGGAGCGGCTTATTCAGCCCTCCTAGTGCTATCACACACTAGTGCGAAGCCACGAGGTAGGCGATCTTCTTTTTCACCGAGCATCGTTGCAGCCTCAACATGCTGTACTGGTAATGCAGATCGCGAAACTCAGGTCATCCAGGTTCTCCTGGAAACCATCTTCTTCTTGTACCACCTTCTTGCCTCACCGGCCCTGCTTGGGGACCGCCTGCTCCGTTATCTTGCTCCTTGTGTAATCCTGACACCACCTCTGCAGGACTGCTGCTCAAGCCCAGGACCCGCACTAGATCCAACCTGTAGGGAGGCATGGGGGCCACGATCCGACGCAAGCCATCGAGCTGCATTGCCGGTACTGCCGGCCGTGTGGCGAAGAGGCCCAGCTCACAGAAGCCCAAGGCCGCTCTCAAACGCCCGAGCGTGCCCCGTTCAGTCACGGCCCCTTGCGGGATTTTCTGCTCCTTGTGTTACATCGGGCTCTTGGGGCCTCAGGTTCTCACTCCCAGAGCTCTAATCATTACCCTTACCTCTCTGCTGAGATTTCCCTCCCATCTGAGCATAGACGATCCATCTTGGACCCCTGCACAACAGCATCAGGAGGACATATTGGCCATGGGGAAGAGGGTCGGCCCTCGATCACGATGGCGGCCTGATGGCCGCCGCAGGCGCACCCAAGGAGAAATCGCCAAACGGAAGGCCAAAGCTGCAGAGCGGGCTGCTCAGGCAGCTGCCCAGGACCAAGACCAGGATCCGACAGACTCTGAGGAGGATGAGGACGGCCCCGAAAGGGAGCCGGTCCCGGCTGACAGAGACGCGGAAGAAGCAGACGATCAACCCCCAGAGCACGAGCCTGCTGGAGACAGTGTGGAGGTTCTCAATGATCCCAGTTCTGAAGAACAGCTCGAACTGCCACGCCTTTCTGGAAGCAGGTACGGGCTGAGGCCGGCCCCCGAAAGGGGAGCCGAAATGCGGCATCGCAGTACCCAACGGGGCTACCATCGCTCCAGATCGCCGGCACGATCACCAGCGCCGAGAAGAAGCCAGAGCTGGCAGGTCGAAACCTCCAAAGCAATGTCGCAGATCTTGCGACACACGGGGCGAGTACGCGAGGACGGTTATATCCCAGTGACAGAGCTACTGCGGCACCCACGTCTCCGGCAGGCGGGCGCTACCCTGACGGACATTCAGGAGGCGGTGCACGCCAATGACAAGCAGCGTTTCCAATTGTCATGGCAAGGGCGCGGGCATGGTCGCGAGCTCCTTATCAGGGCTACCCAGGGCCACTCACAGCAGCAAGTTCAGGACGACCTTCTGCTCACCCGTATTACGGCCCCACATGAGGTGCCGCTGGCTGTTCACGGAACCTACTTTCGACATTACTCCGCGATTTATCACCAAGGCCTGAAAGCGGGAGGAGACCGAGGGCAGCGGGCCAGGAAACATGTCCATTTCGCCATGGCCCTACCCAGAGATCAACACAGGGCCACTTCTGGAATGAGGAAAGATGTCGAAATCCTTCTTTATCTTGACATTCCACGGGCTCTCCGGGACAACATGCGCCTGTATGTCAGCACCAACTCGGTGGTGCTGACGGAAGGCTTCAATGGATGTATTCCCATCGACTACATCATGAAAGTGCAATATATGCACCGGCAATGTGCCAATGACGTCCCAGGCGATTCCATTCCATCACCCGGCCGCCTGAAGGCGGCCTTTGCAGCGATTGGTGTCTCACCTCAGGAAGGAAGCCGCGGCCGCTCGCTTCGACCCCTGCAAGGTCATGCCCTCTTTAATCAGACCACCTGTGATCCTTTCTGACTTTGTTCATGCTCAGGTCCTTTCTCACCCGACTCGCTGTCATCAAGCTCCCACCTCGGCTGCACGACCCCAGTGGTTTGTGCCTTCACCCTCTCTTTTTGAGGGACCGCTCTCACCCCATCCGCGGTATTGGCAGGCTCGGCCTCTACTTGGGCGCCGCCGCCGCTCCGGACAAAGATCTCGCGACAGGTTTTCCTCTCGGTCCTTCCTTAGCAAGTTCGTGCTTGATTGCTTCCAGTGCCTAAGCTCTCAGCCGACAGGGTTCGCTGACTTCCTGCAGCATTTCTCCATCATGTATAGGCCTGCAGGAGGGCCTAGACAGCACTACAGACCCGATGGCACCAGACGCCGAACAGCCGGCGAACTCGCCAAAAGAGCAGCACGAGCTGCTGCCAAGGCCCAGGGCACGGACGGAGCTCAACCGTCCCAGTCAGCTACCCCTGCGATGCCGAAAGGGCAGCAGTTGACTGTGGGACAAGGCATGGCTCCACCGCCAAAGCAGGTGCCAGTCGACGGCCCCACCACGGGTGCCGGAGATGCCTTCACGAACTCAGGAATGGGATCTACGACAGCTACGCCGGCAGCCAACTCCGCTGTCACTGGATCGCGCCCCAAGGAGTCGCAGAATGCTGGTTCCTGGACACCGGTGCTACCAAAGGCCAGACTACCTCCTCCACCACCTGTTCCTTTGTCCAAGAAGGCGAGTGGGAAGGGCCTGGGACGAGGACCTCCGCCTGCACCGAAGCAATTGGAGTGGGTTCCTAAACGTACCAAAGCTCCCCCACCGGGCATTGACACAACCCTGGGAGGGGCACAAGCGGCACCAGCGGAACCAGTGAGGCCAGCGACGGCGACCGAAGTCAGACCGGGGAGCCGACCTTGACAACCACATCATTGACCCTGCGAATGGATGCTGGTCAACCGCAGAAAAAACGTCGCAGCAAAACAGTGCCGCCGCCAAACACTGCACCTGCCCTTGATGCGCTGCGGCTCAAATGGGACTTACTGCTGCGGGTTCACGAGGCAGCGGCTGAACTTCAAGACGCAGATGTACCTCACCTTCTCCACTTATACCAGGCGGCCGGCGGGTATACAGCAAGACACCATGACTTTCATCTCATGAGAGACAAGCTCATGCAAGAGGGTGTCGTCGGCCCCTCAGGGGTGCCGCTACCTTTGCCTCCAGTGGGTAATTACATCCTAAGTCTCGGAGTGAGCATCCTCGGCTTAGAGAGCAGTGGTTACCTACCCCAGATCAGCAGCTCGAGCACGTGCGGGGACCTGATTGAAGCCTGGTCACTGGCTCTCTGGGAAAGCTCCCGTCGTGATCTGCTCGAACAACTTGGGGAACTTTTTACGCTGTTGCACAGTCTGGTCAGCAACATACCCCGCCGGGTTTACGATTCCCTCCCATGGAGAATCTCGCTCGAACAGCTGACCATGGTGTTCCACATGTGGCTCGGGTCTCCGGTTGCTCCTGCCCTCACTGATCAAGAAGCTGCTGCTCCAGGCCCACTTACTCTCCAAGACCGTCTTTTCCGGGCTCGTTCCCTTTCGCCGCGAAGCGGCCCCTTTTCGGAGAGCCGATCCCCTGCGATGGAGGAGGCATATATGCTTTCCAGTGTTCCTGCAAGTGCTGAGCCAGGTCCACCCCTACAGTTGTTGCCTGCCCAAGTACTAGCCATCATCTGTAGCCAGCAACTCCTTTCTGTCGTATGCTGAGCCGGTGGATTCTCGTTGCTGTGATGGTACCTTTGCATCCCCTTACTCCTTTCTCAGGTCCAAGCACTACGTCCTGGGACAGCAGTCGCCTTCTCGGTTGCCGGCGCAACCCCAAGGCCCGAGTAGCTTCAGCAAAGGTTCGTGTCGTTACACGCATGCTCATATGTCTCTGTTTTTGCCTGACTCTAGGCTTAGCCAAAGGCGACCCTGGTTCGACTGCCCCCACTACCCCTCCCCCCCCAGCGGCGGATCAACAAACCAGCTCTGCTCCTCAACACGAGGGCCAACCTATCCGTCCTGCACCTGTTCATGCAGGACGCCACTATCTGAGTCCCCGCGCTATCATTCGTAAACGTGCTCTACGCCGTGCCATAGGGCGTGCGACTCGGACTCCTACCCACACCACCACGTATCGAGGTAGGGTGTGTGCTCTCAATACGTTGCAGGGTGCCACAGCTCGTTCCACCACTCGGCCCGCTGGGCGGAGCCGCCCTCAGGTTACTGACCACCGCAAGGGCCCCAGGTTGCGAGCCATGACTTGGAACGTAGGAGGGCTCTCGCAGGACGCCTGCATGGTTGGAAGTCCAGATCTGGTTACATAACCAAGAAGACTATGACCTTGTCTTTCTGCAGGAATCGCACTGGCGATTCACCAACTCCTGGTGCCTGCCTCGGTTTCATGTCTTTCATAGTGGTACCTCAGACCATCGCTTTCAAGGGTGCATGATCTTGGTGCGCAAGTCTCTAGCTCCCTTCGAAGACATCCGATGGTCCACGCCACTTCAGGGCCACCTTCTGCATCTCCGACTCCCCATCAAGGGGCGAGACGTTGACCTAATCAATGTGTACCAATATGCTTTTCACACCGGCCCTGACCAGGCAGCCGTTCTACACAAGAGAGAAAGAGTTCTGCACCACCTGGAGAAAACCCTCTCCTCGCTGCCTATTCGTAATGTCTTGCTGATGGGGGGAGACTTTAATACTACCGGTACTAGGGACACCCGTGTGTATGGTCCTGGCACCCTAATTAGTCACCACCCCCACGCTGACAGACACCTTCTCGTCAATCTGGCCTCCACACACAAACTCACGGCCCTCAACACGTGGTGCCGAGGCTCCCAATCCTTTACGTATGAGCACGATAATGCTAAGAGCCACATTGACTTTTTCTTTGCACGCGAAGCCCAGGTCGATGGCCTTGCCAGGCAGGCCAAACCTGACCATGCTTTTCACCTGTTGCGTTGGAGAGGGGGAGCCCGGCACCACCCAGTCTCGGTTTCTTTACCCGCGATACACTATCAAACTGCGCCACCTGCCGCCGAAGTGCACCGACACAAGGCTGCCCGGTACGACTCTGAACAACCCAGCTCGTGCATTCAAACCTTTCGCGACAGCCTCGCAGAGTCCCTACCAGCCCAACCTACCCCTGAACAGCTCGACGAAGCCTTGCAGTATGCAGCTCGTAAACTGCTCCCTGCTAGCCGCGGCCCTCCAACCCCGAGTGTTGCCGACAAGGTTCAAGGCACGGTGAAAGACATGTGGACCAGTCGCCAAGTTGCCCTGCGCTATGCGGTTGATACACTACGTCCCCTGACGGTTCCGGCCCAGATTCGACACTGGCGACAAACCGGAAATCGACTGTGGCTTAGCCTTGCAAATCTGTTCACCGCCTGGAAGCACCAGGCCCAATACTTGCACCTTCATCGTCAATTACGCAAACGTGGTCGCAAGGCAAACGCGCCTTGACGAGCAACTTCAGCAGGCTTGGCAAGCAGACAGGCAAGGGGATAAGTCCGCAATTTGGCAGGTTATTCGACGCCTAGCACCGAAAACCGCTAGGGTTCGTATTCAACTTCGAGGCGCCAAAGGTGAGCTGTTGACCAAGCGAGAAGAGGCAAAAAGATTTACTCAGTACTGTGAACAGGTCTACCACCTGCCCCGTGATCTCTCATCTGAGGAGTCCTCTCTCCTTGATCAACCATGTGCCGCTACTCCCACCCCTGCTCTGTCACCCGATACTCACAAGTATGCCCAGCCATCTCCGGCCCCCCTGGTGGATGGCCGGCCCCAACAGGCGCTAACCAGTCATCCTCTCAGTGAGGCCGAGCTTCTGTTGGCGATAAATACTCTCCCTGCCCGAAAGGCCACACCACAGCACCTTGCGCAACTTCTATTATGGCACCTTGGCAAGGAGGCGGTAGTACCACACCTTGCTACCCTTTGTGAGAACCTATGGGAGAAGCCTGGGATGTTCTACCAACTATGGGCTGATGCATGGGTAGCGTGGCTTCCTAAGCCAGGCAAACCGCCGGACCAGCCTGAGAATCTACGACCTATAGCATTGACGGAGGGAGGGGGTCGCATCGTTGTCAAAGCCTTAACCATGCGCCTTCGGCCCATCTTTGCCGAAGCCACTAAACTGTGGCCCCAGTACGCTTACACAACTGGCAGAAGCATCGACCATGCGATCATACGTGCCTTGCATCACTGCTCCCAGGTCCAACAAATCCTGGCGTCGCAACGTCTTACACTACGAGAACGTCGTCACACTGGCCGGAAGCCCACCTCTTGTCAAGGGGGAGTAACGCTCTCTATTGATACGAGCAAAGCGTTTGACACTGTCAACAGACAGGTTCTCGAGCAAGAGCTGCGGGCGGCCCGTGTACCGGAGCCGGAGCTGGCAGTTATCCTCAATCTCCACCACTGCATTGGCTACTGGCCTGCAGGCCAGGACCCCACAACTCGCGTGGCGAGTGAAAGGGGTGTGCGGCAGGGATGCCCCCTAGCACCGAGCTTATGGACTCTCATCACCATCGCACTGTTTCGTGCGCTGGCAGGTGTTACCTCCGTCACATGGCTGCAAGAGGACACCACGATGTTCGCGGACGATCTACTACTCCAGTGGATCGTCCACCGAGTTCAGGCTTTGGAGAATATGGTGGACCTCATAGCCCACACCTTTCGGATCCTCGCTCAGCTTGGCCTTCAGGTTCAGCATCGGAAAACACAACTCATTGTGGCATATAAAGGCAGGCAGGCCACACAATGGTGGCGCGCCCACACGGCCACCACTGCGGAGGGCCGCTTCCTGCTTATACCCCAACCTGGCAGCAAGGCACTCCGCCTGCCCATTGTGACTAAGCTGACGTACCTAGGCATTATCCTCTCCTATGTAGATGCCACCACTGCCACTGTTGACCACCGTCTGCAGGTAGCCGAAGCGCAGCGTGCTCGCCTTCTCAAGGTCCTCCACTCCCGGACACTGCCCACGACTAAGAGAGTCCAGCTCTGGCAAGCTTGTGTTCGGAGCTCTGCTCTGTATGGTCTACACCTAGTCGACTTACAGCAAAGGCATGTAGTCCGGATCACAGTCACCTTGGTTAGGCATCTGAGAGCCATCGCACGCAGCTTTGCACACATGACTCAGGAATCTAGCAGAGCGCTGCTCGAGCGTCTGAACGTAGAGGACCCCTTACTTTCCTTGCTGCAAAGGGGCCAAAAACTTCTTGTCAAGACTCGTGAGTCTAGCGATCCCATGGTTGCCAGGCCTCGGATCATGCGCTGGTTGGCTCATATTACTGAATCCAAACTGGCGCTGACCTCGCACCTGGACCGGACCGTAGCGGAGCCCTTGGTTATTCACCCGTCACCTCAAGATGCCGACCTCCAGTCTGAGGCAATCGCAGCTGCTTCTCCCACGCTCCTGCCCGGCCCCCTGAAAGGGGTGCCGTACGGAACCCCTGTGGCTGGCAAGCACGGTCCTAGGAACACTTGTTTCTCCTGCCCAACCTGCGACCTCTGGTTTCCGGACCTGGCTACTCTCAAAAGACACCACAATCAGTTCCATGAAACCCCCCTACCCAACCCTCTCCTTCAGATAGACGCTGCAGAGGTGCGCAAGCACAGCATCGATGGGATGCCCGTTTGTATGCACTGTCGTAAAGACTTCACCACCTGGCATAACTTTAGGAGACATATCGCGCAAGGACACTGTACCCAACATCGACAACAGCTGGACCCCTCCTTAATGATGTCATCCGAGGATACAGTCTCTGCATCACGTAGCCACACTGACCCGGTTCGTGAGCCCTCTCATCCCTCTTCAGTTCCCACACCTACCACCGCTGACCCTCCCCAAGAGTCACTAGGAACCACAGTGCTTGAAGAGCAGATTCCTGCTACAGTGACCGAGGTGACTACGACAGCCACGGCCCCGACCCCGGGAGTGCTGTACACTGTTGCTGCTCCCACGGGCTCGCCGCTTGATGGCTTGCTGCCGGAAAAACCTGAGGACTGGCTACGATTCGCTCGACAGCCCAAAGCTCAGGAGCTTCTGCGGCAATTCTGCACTACGTGCGGACAGTGGCTCGTATCGGTCAAGAGCGTCAAGTTGCACTATCGCTCAGTGCATCAGGCTCTATATACGACGCACGGTGCGTCTGCGGCAGCAGATTGCCGGAAAATGGGGCATCTCCTTTCACCCTGCGTCTTTTGCGGCACTAAGGTTACACGAACCGACCAGCATGCTGCAACATGCCCGGTCCTTTGGCAAGCCCGCATCTGTTGTCTTGCTCAGAGTAACTTGGTTTCACCTGCCCCCGCTCTGATCGCCCCTCCCAATTGCGATGGCGACGGAGAGCTTGCAAATGGATCTCGACCAGGAAGAACAGAGTGTGTTTGGAGGGCTTCTAGGGAAAAGAGCCCTACAGACAGACTTGACAGAGAATCCAACCAAATATCAGCATCCAGGAGGCAAAGGCCCTCCGCCGAATCGGAGCAGCGGAACGCGCCAACAGCAGCAACCGTTGACGGGACGCGGCCGCCATGCGGCCCCCTTTCAGGGGAGCCGGGGCAGCGACGTCCCAGACAATCGCAATGGACCCTCCAAGATGCCTTCGGGAGATCATGCTCTGCTGCATCGAGTCGCAAAGGCCCTCATCGTCCAAGCAGACTATCTGTCACGCCTTCAGAGCGATCACACTGTCATCTTCACATTTCGAACAGGCAACGGCCCACAGCTGATGGTGCCGCTTCTCCAGGAGGTGGCGACAACTTGGCGCGAACAACGACAACAGAACAAGGTGACCCGCTCCTTGAAGCAAACTCTCATCCAATATCTTGCAGCCGAACTGGTGACCAGGATCAATGCCTTCGCAACCGACACCGAATCCCAGAAGAGGGCCCAGGAACTAGGATGGATCACGTCGGAGGGGGAGTTCAACTTCTTGGACTGGGACTTCGAGGACAAGAAGCTCGTCCCCCGGCAGGAGGTGACGCTTACTCACGATCAAATCCTCACCGATGCCAAGAGACTCAAAGCCCTGCTGAAGAATCCAGACCTAGTCTTGAAGTTCAGCGGAGGCCGCAACGCCAAGCCCGACTCGACATCCGAGACAGCGACATTTGTGTTGGAGCTGTCCATGCAGCAACCAGAAGCATCGGAGGCGATGGCGATCTTCCGGAAATGGTATGCCAACTCAGCGCTCCTGCTCCTCTCTCTCCGGCTCAAACCGGCCCGCCCAGAGCGGTCGCCGTTGATCAAGGAGATCCAGGAGGCCGTGGGATGGTAGATGGCAGGGAACTCAGATCTGTGTGCATTCCTGCGGCACTGCTCCATCTTGCACTGCACAACCCAGACAATCTTTGTTACTTAAATGCCACTACGTATCTGCTAGCCTACATTCAACACCTTGCAGGACCCTGTGCTCCAGTCCATGGCACCCAGTCTCTTGAGCGATCACTGCAAGATTTGTTGAGTGCTCCTGTCCCTACACCTGGAGAGCGGATCACCATCCCTGACCTTCCCGGGTGGCACTCTTCTCTCAGAGGCTGGACGAACCTGCATCGCCAGCAAGATTGTCTTGAGCTCATACATCACTTGTTTGACCAACACTGCCCAGCACACATGCGATGTCAGTGGGAGGCACGACCGATACCAGGTACTGTTGCGGCACGCAGACCCCTTATCAGTGGTCTATTCAACATTGACCTCCCTCTCCCTAAGAAAGCCTCCAGTGCCACCATCCAGGAATGCATTATCAGCTGGCACGAACAGAAGATTCCCCACGGCCTTCTCCATGCACCGCCCTACCTGCTCACTAGCCTTGCCCGATATGCCAACCCCACCAAGGGGAAAAACAAGACGCGTGTCCCCTGTAAGGCCATGCAGCGAATCAGTTTCCTTGTCTTTCGAGGTCCTGGACATGAGATCCAATGGGCCACCTACGAGCTGGTGGCGGGGATTTTACACCTGGGGCTCAGCAAGGCCACTATCGTGCATTTCTTGCGCATCCACGTGATGCCCAAAACTTTGCATCCCAGGTGTCTGCAACTTCACGGCCAGGAGATGTGGCACCTGCAAGTGCATCGGGGATTTCGGCCCCCTCGGGGAGACCGTCGGCCCCTTCGGGGAGCCTGACCTACACCTGGTGGTGTACAGAAGATGGTCAATCGCCCGAGCTGTGTCATCCAACATATGCTCGGATCCTGAGTGAGAATTGCTATATTCTCGGCTTTCGTCTCACTAAGCTTTGATCTGTATAGCCAGTGATGCCGGTGTTAGAGTTAGTATCGAACTGCGGACTGCAAGTCCATGTAGTCCGAGCGCGATTTCAGTTCCAGTCACAGCTCATCGAGCTGATATTGTCTAAGGCGATGTACATTACAGCTCTAGTTAGCCGCGCTGAATTCATTTCTGAATTCGGCGTGTCGCCTACGCCGCGCAAGGGACCAGGGGACGGTTCTGCGATCGCAAAGTCAAAAAGTCTGTCTGTCTCTCTTTCTCTCTCTCTCTGTCTCTCTCTCTCTCTCTCTCTCGCTCTCTCTCTCTCCGTCTCTCTCTCTCTCTCTGTCTCTCCCGCTCTGTCGACATAGATGATATAGCGAGCGTACTGTAGTTCAATAAATGCGAACGGACTGCGATGCCTTGTCAAGTTCTAAGGTGTCACTATAAGAGCTGTGAGCATGACCGTGTAAAGTGCAAGAGAAGGGGGCACGCTACGCGTCCCTCGACTCTAAGGGGGGCACGCTACGCGTCCCTCGTCTTTACCTTTCTATGTGACCGCCCACGCAACGTTTGGCTCAAGTCAATGCCCATAGCTAAGTGCTATAAGTGTCTTCTATCCTGAGCAATCAGAGCTATCCCGTTGCACAGACGAACCGCCGCCGGCAGTGAGTGCAAAAGGAACGGCCGCCGGTTCTGCCTGCATAGGATTGCACGTGTGGAAGTGTGAGAGAGACAGGGTCCAGTCTGTGGAGAGTGCAAGCCAGCCACACCTACATTCATTATAGCTCTGGTGGGGAGAGCAGCAACATAGTCGAGATCAATTCCCCACGCAGGTTATCAGCCGTACGCGGCTCTGCCTTTCTACAGCAACGACTACTTGATCTACTACGACCACAATGAACTCGGGATCAAGCCAAGATACGACAATGACTTTCGGTGCCGATGTGGCAGCGCCAGCCGTTGGTGAGTCAACAGCTGATGACACAGTGGTGCAATCCGTTGATAGCTCCACGGAAGATGACAAAGGTCAATCTTCTGCGCTTGCCATTGCAAAGGCAGTTCCCAAGGTGAAAGCAAAGAGTCTACCAAGAGCATCTACGCCTTCGCGTCCGACATCCACAGGTTCGAGGACGGGCAAGGCTCCAGAACGACGAGCCGAAGCGTCTGGTTTTCAGGCACCTCGGACTACGTCCAGGGCCAAGGACAAAGGAGTGAAGACCTTGGAAAAGAAGTCGAGACCATCATCTTCGAGAAGCTCTTCAGCACGATCGAGGACTTCGGCTACTCGTGGGCGTGACAAGTCCATGACTTGGAATCGGATGGTTACCAATCAACCACGCGATGCTGACGATCTGGATATGACTCTGGACACTATTCCAGCACGTGGTGATGCGTCATCGGTGACCACGCCAGCCATAGCCGATGGTCCGAATGCCTATCAGGAACTGACGATTTCGCAACAGCTCGAAGCATCGAACCTTGCGCAGCAGATGTACTATCGCAGTCAGATGCAAGAGTACGAAGGAGTTGTCCAGACCCTGATGGATAAGATCAAGGAGATGCAACAAGAAGATGAAGGATCTGGGATTCGCATTGAAGAATTGGAACGACAACGTGACCATGCATGCTTAGCCATGAGGCACATCAACAATGTCAATCAGGAGATGAAGCGAGACTATGAAACAGCTTTGTTTCGCATGGATGAACAGAACTCTGCTCAACAACGTCAAGCACATGCCGTTGCCGAGGAGTTAGCTCAACAGCTACACGTGTTCCGCACGGAGGCAGCCACTAACTTTGTGCAGTTGGAGGCAAGAGCGCAAGGCGATGGTGAGCTTATGGCACGTGAGTATGAGCGTCTGACTCATGAACTTCATGAACATGCCAGAGAGAACTTGTTCCTCCGGTCGAACACAGCAAGTTCGGAACAAGCCTTACAAGCAATGCAGGAACGATTCCACTTAGTCAAGAATCAGGAGTTGCGGGCCGTGAACGAGATCCAAGGGCTAGCTGGAAACAGCGCAGCCATTGATCAAGAACGACTTCGGCTTCGCGAACGTCTTGGTGAAGAGGAAGAGTACCGCAAAATGGCTGTGAGGAGGATGCAAGATGCAGAGGACCGACTTCATCAGAATGAAGATCATGCAAGGCGCGCATTGCCTACCTTGCACGACGAGCTGAGTGAACTCAGGAAAACACTCAAAGCACAAGAAGATCTTCAAGCGAGGACACGCAGCGAATTGGAGGCAGCGCGGAACTCCAACTATGGCGGAGCGACACGGCCTTCGAGCATGCCCATGTCTTCGAGGACTACTGAGTCTGGCTGGGAGCACGTAGGAAAGGAAGTAGTGCCTGCATTTTCCGTAGGAGGTGAGGTACGATCCCCTGAAATACGGTCCCCAAGTCAAGTTAGTCCAGTCGCCAAAGAGAAGTTCGCATTCTCGGAATCGGACAAGGACAAGAACCTTGTGATGGATGGAATTCCATTTACCGGTGGAAACTTCTTCACTGGCCGCAATTCAATGCCAATCGTGGCGGATGCAATGCCCGAGCACTACGTGCCAGGTATTAGCAGCCCAGCACTTGCGCGTTCCACGCCTAGTGCAGCCACTTTGTTGGCATACCAAGCGGATTTCATGGGAAAAGTGATGCGGCAGCCGTGCGTGATCGACAGCTACGCGAACTCTTGGAGGATCGCGGGATGTTGGGATCGAAGTCCACAGCATCTGCCAGCTCCTCAAGACCTGTTGGTGTCGACGGCATTCACCGCATCTACGAAGGGCAACGACCTCATTGGTCCCCCTGTTGCCTATGACGATTCCATCCATGAAGCAAGGAGACGTCAGATCGAGAAAGAGGTCGCGGAACGGTACGAAGAGAAGATTGCCGATCTGCGAAGCGAAGTACTCAAGGCTCAGAAAGCCGAACAGCGTCTCAGAGCTGATCGTGATGAGTGGAGATTATTCGCTGAAACGATTCAGGAAGATAATGGAGACGATGACGGTGACGAAGCTGGCGGCGAGAACGAAGAGGGAGAGCATGATGACGGAACCGGCACGGGGTATGACCCTCCAGACCCGCCTGATGATGACGATGATGATAAGAAGAGAAGCGGTGGAGGCAAACCTGAATCGGATCCTGGCTCTCATGCGCGTGATCCTGATGGAGACGCAGATCCTGAAGTCACGGAGGTGAGAATTTCCAGGAGGGAGGCCGACAAAGTGACCGTTCCTCCATGGCCTACTCTCACTCATCTCAACAACTGGCGATCCGTATGCACGGCGAATGTCTTAGGAGCATCAGCCGACCCAAATCATGAGGACTGGATGTTATGGCTGGCACCAGCGTTCAACCCATTCCCTGATGTCGAAGCACTGAACGATTCAGGACACAAGAAGTTCAAGAGCGTAGACGTCAAATTGGGGATCGCAATGGTCGCAATGCTACGCGCTGGTGGTGACAAATCTGCTGATCTGTACCTGGAGGTGAACCGGAAGGCCAACGATTACATCAGCAGGCCCGAAGGGAAGATCATCAAAGGACGACAAATCATTGCGATGATGTATGAAAGTTTTCGAACGCACGATCGTCTCGACATGATCATCACTCTCGAGTATCTGGTGAAGCTCCAGTACCAAGGCGACAACAAACTTCATACGTTCAAGCAGACGTGGTTGGAAGTTCTGGGACGGATGAGGCCAGAAGACATACCATCCAAAACAGCTCTCCGTGATTGCTTGTACAGCAAGATCAAGGACTCGCCCGCAATGAAGATGGAGTTGGGCATGCACTACGAACACTTGCCCTACAATCATGAAGACCGATCGTACGACAATCTGATGAAGATCATCGACCGTACCATCATGCGGAGACGAGAACAATCAAATCTCACTCAGACCCAAATTGGCTTGCGCCAGATGCTTGAGGGCAAGGATTTGCTTGCTGCACCGGCCAAGGTACCTGAGAAACCAACGCCTAACGCAGCTCCATCCGCAAAGGTCAAGGCTTCGCCGACCAAGCCGGATAAAGCAACACCTGTACTACCTCAAAGCAAAGCGAAGAGTCATGCGAAGACCAAGCCAAAGCCCAAGAAGAAGACGAGGAGTGAGTCAGCGGACAACAGAGGCGACAAGAGCAAGAAGCAAATCCGCTGCAAGTTCCATTTCACAGATGCAGGGTGTCGAAATGGTGACAAGTGCCCATTCAGTCACTCGAAGAAGACTCCAGAGCGACCCTTTACGCCGAGGACGAGAACTCCAAGTCCATCTGGAGGAGGAGGAAACAGGATATGCTACTCGTTCAAGAACACAGGCTCGTGCTCAAGAGAGAATTGTCCTTTCAAGCATGAGGCAGCAGCTACCCCAGCTCCGGAACCAAAGGCAAAAGCTAAAGCCAAATCCGAAGCAAAGGCAGCTCCAGCGAAGCCGAATGCCAAGGCCAAGGCACTCCCTGCGGCACCCGCCATCAGATTGTGCCGAAGGTGGAATCCATCAGCCCCGGCTATATGGAAGCGATCTTCAAGACAAGATGAGGAAGAGTCAGATTGTCCATCCGTTGACAGCGACGCTGATTCGGATTGTTCAACAGACGACGAATCCTCGGGACCGACTACGTCGACCCGAAAAGAGATCAAGCGTAATGTGACATTCGCCGATGACGTGAAGTTCATTTCTTCGTGTCCTAGAAGATCGAAGAAGGACAAAGAGCGGAAGGTGAAGTACGTCGACATGGAAGCGCTTGTCAACGATGAGGATCGCGCCGTGAATTTGGAATTCGCCAAGCACAAAGCGAGATTGAGGGCACAGATCATGAGAGACATGGTTGACGACGATGATGATCAATGCGGAGATCGAGTTTCATTCGTACGAATCCCAGGAACGTCTCGGGTGGAGGAAGTTTCCTTCTACGACGGTGAGGATTCCATCGTTGAGCGTGAACTCGATGCTGCGCACAGCAAGCGGATCATCAATCAAGGTGTGTTCAAATGCATGGTTCAACCAGTCATCCTCAAGAAGAAGATCAAGTTTCTCATGGACACTGGGTGTGGCCATGACCTCATATCTCAGAAGAAGATCGAGAAGCACAGTCTCGAGACACTCGTGACTCCAGAGCCCATATCATTTCAGACAGCAAATGGAATCACCGATACCGATCTCGTGTCGAATTTCCAGACTGAGTCGTTCGAGGAACCGATCAACGCTTATGTGTTGGATGACACACCGTCGGTGCTTTCCATAGGTAAGAGATGTATGAACTTCAACTACGGGTTTGTGTGGCCACCCGGAAGGAACCATTCATGATCAACCCGCAGGGCAAGAGAATATCTCTGTTCGTGAACGGTGACATCCCGTACATTCGCGCCGGGAGTTCCAAGTCACTGGTTCATGATGATCCGGAGGCCAAAGCGATCACCGAAATCTTCAAGGGTATACTAACCGCCGGTGATGTTGACGTCAGTGTCGCAGCTGCCGCTGAAGCTGCACCGAGCGAGATTGAAGCAGAAGAAGAAGGTGACGATCATGAACGACCTCCTGATCCTGAACCCCAAGAACCTCCTATAGAAGAAGTGCCAGAGTCCGAGGCCGGTCGACCTCCGGACGACGACGAAGGAAAAGGAGTGGGTGAAATTCCATTGGACGGTGATGATGAGGTGATCATTGATGTGGAAGGCGACGGTGCGCCGAGCCGCAAGGCCAGAGTCGGAACACTGAAAGCCGAAGCCAAGACGTTGGCACATCTGTGTACTCATCGCTACCGCAATCCATATTGCGAATCGTGCATACGCGCGAAGATGAAGCACTTGCGGACACAACGAGGTGCGTTTCAACGTGTGATCAAACACTGGGGGGATCTTGTGACGTTCGACTTCCTCGATATGCGCAAGGCCGCCGAAGCAGGTATCGGACTCGATAATGGAGCACGTGAAGTTCTAGTCATCAGAGACATCGCCACCAAAATGATCGCAGCGATTCCCACGGCTTCAAGGAATACTGACGAGGTCGTCATGGCCATCAGACGCCTAATGGGAAGACGCAAGATTCATATGGCGTATAGTGATGAAGCACCAGAGTTCGATTCAGCTATGGCGCAGTTGAAGATCGTGATAGATCATTCCCTTCCAGGGAAACCCAGTAACAATTCACTCGCTGAACGATCAAATCAGGAAGTGATCAACACAGTCGCAGCATCCATGCTACACGCCGGATTACCCGCCCAATACTGGTCCTTTGCGCTGAATTGCGTGATGCAGAACCTCAACATCGAAGACGTGGAGGGCGATGGTGATTCAGCATGGAAACGTATGACTGGAAAGGACTTCGAGGGAAAAGCCATACCCTTTGGGGCCAAAGTCTTCTTCAAGCCTACGGATACAAGGCCGAAGACATATGGCAACAAGTTCGATCCAAAGGGGATCCCAGGCATTTTCGCCGGATACATCATCACTGCTGGTCAAGGATGGTCCAAGAAGTATCGCGTGTGGGACATGAAGGAATTTGCCAATGCGAACTTGTCAATGGACGCATCTGTTCCCAGGAAGTTGATGAGACCGTACGAGACAGAAGTTATCTACTTCCCAGAGGAGATAACGTTTCCCCTGAAAGCCGAGTACGAGAGGATGAACTCAACCATTGAGGGACTCAGGGACAACGTTGACCTCGCTGGCAAGGAGATAAAAGACGTCGATGACGGGGATGACGGTCCGCCTGGAGGAAATGGTGGCAACGGGGATGATGATGATCAAGATGGTCTTCTTCCTCCACCGGATCCCGGAGAAGATCCCGACTTACAGGACATAGATCCATCTGACATAGAGACGGAGCCGTCTGGCGAAGTCTTCAAGTCAGCAGAACATGAAGCTATTGATGCTATAGGAGACAAAAGACTCGAAGAACTAGACGAAGAACTAGGTCTACGTGCAGCACCGCCTCCTTCTGAACCAAAGGTCACTGGAAAAGATCGACGATCGCCCCGCGAAGTCGGTCCAACCGGTAGACTCATCCCCGAAGGAGACATCGAAGAACCTGGAGAGATTATCAAGATCTTGAAAGAAAAGAAGTTGGCTCCCGAGGAGATTGAACATTGGAGTACGGGGAAGAAAGGGGACGGCATTGTATATCTCACTGATGATGGTGAAGCCTGCAAGATCGATAAAAGGGGAGTTCCGTACAAGATCCGAAGTGATGGTCGACGAACACTTCCTACACGGCGACCGATCCATTCCTATTCTCCGGAAGCATGGAAGAAAATGAGTGAAGCGGAGAAGAAGGCAGCGTACAAGAAAGAAAAGCGAGACAAAGCTCGAGTTGCCAAGAAAGACCGGAAGAAGGCTGTGATAGGAAAGAAAATAGTCACCAAGATTTTGGACAACATGATCTTTCCCAAGATTGTTCCATGTGAAGAAATTGATCTGCAACTCAACGTGTCCATTGACGACGACGATGGATGGTCCTGGGCACAGTCCTATGTGGATCAATACACACAAGAACAATTCTTGGCAGACGTCGTGCCGGCCGTTCCGGCGCACATGGTCATGGATGACAACTGGATTCCGTCTATGCCGTGTACGACTTCTCACAGAAACGTACATCGGGAAAAGAATCAGGCAGGAGGATCATGCTTCAATGCCATGGTCACTCGACCCGTCACACGCAAGGAGATGGTCAACAACCCCAAGGCCATGGAAGCTTTCATGAAAGAATGGAAGGGATTGTGGGACCAAGAGGTGTTTGATTTCTCAACTACGCGTGAATATGACGACGTCGTCGCTGAGGCAAAGAAGAAAGGTGAGAAAGTACATATGGCGCGAGTACATGGACTGATATACGAGAAGAACTATCAGCTCAAAGAGGACGATCCTGCCAGGAAGTTCAAAGGGCGAGGTGTACTACTCGGTGATCAGGTCAAAGACCAGAACATGGAAGCCGCATTGTTTCAGGATTTGGGGAATTCCCCGGCTACGTTTGACGCCTCACGGTGGGCAGATTATTACGGATGCCTTCCTGGCAACGATGTCCAGATGGCGGATGCTATCCAAGCATACATTCAGGCGAGACTATCGGGCACTCCATGTTGGGTTGAACTGCCTGATGAAGCCTGGCATCCATCTGCGAAACGGCATAAATTCCGTAGACCTGTGTGTCGCCTGATCAAAGCTCTATATGGACATCCTGACGCAGGAACCATGTGGGAACAACATTGCCATACCGCGGTACAGAAAGTAGGATTCAAGCCGATTGGCGACGAATGGCCATCATTGTATTTCCACCCGCAGATGAAGCTCTTACTTGTCATCTACGTGGATGATCTCAAGATGGCAGGACCCAAAGAGAATCTACCCAAGGGTTGGGACATGCTGCGCCAAGAACTTCGATTGGAAGAAGAAACGCCACTAGGTTTGTATCTGGGTTGTCGCATCTCCAAGGGCGAGGCAACGTTGCATGACAAAACGAAGGTGCAGACCGTTACCTACGACATGGAGACGTACCTGGACATGACAGTCAAGAAGTACTGCGACGTGACTGGGTTCGATCCGACAAAATTCAAGACGGTACCATCGCCGAGTCCGGCTGAGGAGACTAAGAATCACCCAGCTCGCGCTCCGGCACAGTCAGGTAAAAGCCATCGATGCACGTGGTGTGGACACACCATGCCTGTTGATAAGGATGGTCGGCTTGTTCCGCCTCCACCTATTCCCAAGGCGCCAGAGGAAGAGGAGATCAACGAGGCTAATCGCGGTGCACTTGCTCCGCAGGCAGCAAGCATTCTCATGAAATTGCTTTATGCCGCGCGCATTTGCCGCTTTGATCTTCTGCGCAGTATCAACAATCTCGCACGCAAGATCACGAAATGGACCAAGAAGGAGGATGCTCTTCTTCATCATCTCATGGCCTATGTGCACCAGTCCAAACATCACATGATGATTGGATGGGTCGGGAACTCCTTGGAGGACTCGTCCATCGGGCTGTTTGCAGATGCGGACTATGCAGGTTGTGGAGAAAGTTTGAAATCTACCTCCGGTGCTCACTTGCACATTCAAGGTTCTCACACAAGATTTCCCTTGGCGGGACTTAGCAAAAGGCAGGGGTGCTTGAGTCATTCCACACCTGAGGCCGAGATTGTCGCGGCCGACTTTGCCATGTCACGTCTTGGATTGCCTGCTATCACGTTGTGGCAGCAGCTTGGGGGGCAAGACCCCAACTTCGTCTTCTACGACGACAACCAGACCATGATCGGGGTGATTCGCACGGGCAAGAATCCGACTATGCGTCACTTGGAACGTACCCACGGCATCTGCATTGGCTGGATGCATTCTATCTTTCAGGAAGGCTACGTTTCTCTTGCCTATGAGGTCACTGCCAAGATGTCAGCGGACATACACACCAAGTCGTTCAAGGATTCTGTGTCCTGGACACACGCGTGTCAGCTCATCAACATTTTTCCGCCGGCCCTCATTGGCTCCCAAGAGATTATGGATCTGATGCGCCCTACTCATACACAAAGCACGGATGAGAAGGGCCAACAGCATTACTCGTTCAAGAGCGAGGTGCCTTGTTTTCCTTACACGCAGACGCCGATCCTCCCTCAGGTGTTGTATCGCGCTGGATTGTCGAGTAAGGAAGGCTTGCAAGAACATGACAGTGTGGACCCCATCCTGGTTGTCAAGTTCCCGCGCATGTTGCGGGGGCCGCCTTCCGCGTTGCCGCCTGGTCGTTACCTTCGGTCGACTTGGATTCTTCGTGAAGGGCAGTGGCACCAGATGGAGGACCGTGCTGCTATCCTTGACACAACCGGGCAAGTTCGACCGCTATGTGGAGCGTGCTGTGTTTCAGTACCATCCGGTACGGGGGCATTTGCGCCCAGCCGCTATTGCGGACGTCCTTGCGCCGCCGTTTTTGCCTCCTCCTGAACCGCCTTTGGGCCAGTCTTATGTGCGCGCCCTGCCCGCCAAATGGCGAGCGGTGGTTGTCACACTGGCGCGTGCCATCCATGGGGGGTACCAGGGCTTTACATTACCTCTTTGTTTCAACGGCCAGTCCAAAAGTCAAGCCTCCCAATTCGGCTATGACCAATGGTCGTCAGTGTACGAGGATGTATGGCATGATGCGGCTGAACAGAAAAGGGAATATCAAGGATATGATGGAGCAATTGTGCCTCACGTGGTCAATTTCGCCGAAAACAAACCCAAGGAGGGCCTGGTGATCCAATTCCTCGACCACGATGGAGGGTTGGTCCATACTTACAAGAATCCTTACAGCCGGTGGAAATACCGTATCACTATCAAAGATGCTCCAAAGGCAGTGACGGTGTGGACATTGGTAGGAGTCGATGAGGAGAACTGGTGGAATGAGTATGCTCCTGGCAAGGACTGCATTGCGCAGCATGCTCCCGATTCTCACTACGACCCTGGGATGCAAGTGAATGTTCTGAGTATGGGGCGAGAAGTTGACGACGCCATGTGTGCCTACCTCTTCGATGTGGTGGAAGCAAGGAAAACAACCCTAACTCCGTGATCTTCATTGGCGCAGGGGTGTTGGGCAAGAATTCGTGGCTGAGTCGGAAAATCGCTGACAACCCTGAAAGGGCCAAATTGCGGACAGACTACCCATGGGGGGAGGTCGTCCAAAGAATTGCGCGCAGAGCGGCATCATGGGGGTTCCAAATCATCATCGAAGTACCTCCTCGAGTACCAGTCCAGGAAACCAAGCAGTACAAGGGACTTCAGGAAGATGCCATGTGGAAGAGCATCAAGATCCAAGGATGCACTCACGGGCAACGTTATACCTTTCGGGATCCTGTATCTCCCGGAACCGCCGTTGAGCTCGGCTACTGCAAGGATGAATGGGAGTACATTGCCGCAAACGTCGCGTTGCATCCTAAGTCGTCTGACGTGTGCTCGTCCAAACATTTGCACATGACCGATTCGGACGCTAAGGATCGATCTGATAAATGCGAGTTGACTAGCCAAATCTCCAGGAGATTGCTTAAAGCCTTGAAATTTCAGGCAACGGGCGATGGGAGATTGGTAGCCATGCCGTCGAAGGCTGGTGGACGAAAGCCTGACCGCATGATTGTTGACCTCTGTGGCTTGGGCAATGGCTACGCCGTGCCTAAGTCCACTAAGGGATGCGCTCGCATAACTTGCAAGGAGCTGATTGGCTCTAAGGCCGATGAGGACAGCCTTATCGGTGCGATGAAGGATGCGTGCCGGAATGACCTGCGCACACCTGTGCTATTCGTGGCATCGCTTTTGCGATCAGGTGCTGGTCCTGGAAGTAGTGAAGGGGCTTGCGTGGGGGGTGAGAAACGTTCCGGTGGGAAGTACAAGGTTTTCAGAAGTGTCTTGAAATCTCTCAAACGCCTGCTGAAGAAGTGTGCGGAATTTTCCGACGTCTATTTTTCGCTTGACATGCCTTCTTCATGTTCATGTTGGTCTTGGCCAGAGTTGCATGCTCTTGTTTCAAGTGGCAAGGTGACGAAGGTTAAGATTGATGACCATGTTGGTGCTGGTGGCGATGGTGGTGGACGCAGGATCATGTTCTCTAACATGCCTGAAGCGGATCGTTTGATGGTGAGACTGGATGATTGCTTGGACCATGAATCGAAGAGCAGTTTGTCGCAGCGCATTGATGTTTCATGGCGGTCGATTGCGAGGAATGTTCGCAGCCTTGTTCGAGCTCATGTCAGTGTCAGTCATGATGCACATGAATCTGAGGACATTGCATGGCAGCAACATCAGTGTGTAGACGCTGATGAAGGGGCTATTAGACAGCCCCAACTAAGGAACAACTAAGGTCTGACCAGACGGATCGGGGAAGGGTGCCTCTTACGGAGAACCCGGAACCGTGAAGTCGAGTAGGGTGTAGGGACTTCTCTCCTACGGAGGAAGGACCGAACCCCGAGCCATGGCTGAAAGCTACAATGCCTACGAGCTGGCCTTCGAAGGAGTGGACCACGAAGAAGTTTTCCCATCTGGTGGGATGATGCGGACGTTTCTGAAGTTCCACAAGTTTCTGCAGATGTATTCTGAGGACTCGTCGCAGAGCGTTTCGCTCCCGCCAAAGATTACGAAAGACAAAGTGGTCGACAATGATCTCATTCGCACATGGGCAGCTTTCAAAGCACCTCCGTTGGTCTTGCTGTTCACGTGTGCAAATCTGTCGCCAGGAGGGGATCTTTCCATTCGAGTCCGAGAAATCCTCAAGGCTTGCTTATTTGCCGCCCCGGAGGAGTACATGGACAAACCCTATGGGGAGATACTCGCCATGGTCATCAAGTTTGGTGGAGGTCTCAAACACATTGTTGCTGACTACGGAGGGAAGTTTCATGCCATCACAAGATTTATGGTGGATGAGGAAGTGATCCGCGATGATGCAAAGTTGGCTGTGGTTGAACTGGAACAAGAAAGAAAACAAGTTCGGTTCGACTTGAACACTGCAACCAGGAACATTGTCAGTGCGGACGTGTACTACAATCTCGCCGTTCTCATCAATTCCGTGGAGACGCCCTACCAGGCCGTGACAGACACGAGGATTCAACAATGGTATACGGTGAATCAGGACTACTACCACAAGTTGCCTATGTCAGGCAGAGCACCTGACCAATCCGACCTGTTGGGAGAGCCTACGTTATGTAGGGTGTGCAAGCTGATGTACATGTTCGCAAAGCACACTGGGTATGGGCTTCGGACCTACAACCAGGAATGTGCAGCGGGCAACGATGGCGCTACGCCAATCAACGTTCACCAGCTGGCTTTGATGATGCGCACATTGCCTCAAGGCATGGGACATCCGCTCGCCTTTGCGATGAATTCACTCCAGGCGTTCAGTGTTTGTCTCCACGTGCTTCATTCCTATGTATCATGGATTGATCCACAAACTGGACTCCCGCATTATCGATGGTCTAATGACGTGCTCCCCGATTCCGACTACACCACGTATGCTTTCCTCAAGTACCATGTGGATGCCGTATGTGCAGCTCAGGACAAGAACGGTTTCCAATTGCCGGATGCGTTCCGTGGCTACACCTGGAATCAATGCGGAGTTGAATCTGGGTACGTGGTCGACTGCTCTACCAAACGCGCCACATTGGGCATATGGGAAGCGGAATTCCAACAGATGAGGGCACCAAATCCGCTTATGCAAGATGATGGCCTATTTCCGCCCAACCTTCAACGGCATCCTAGCTGGGTATACTCAACGGGGAGAGTTGCGATGCCTACGGCAAGCAACCTCGAACCGGAAGGAATCGTGCACCCTGAGCATGGAAGAACGCCGGAACAATCGCAAGGATCCGCTGCCGGACCTCGAGCCACCCCTAGCCACGGACCAAAGAGGGCAAGGACGGACGAGGCAACGGCATCGGCGTCGTCATCTTCTGCGGCACCTCCTCCACAACAACCGCCTTCGCAACCGGAAGAGGAACCATCGCAACCGACATGGGAGGAAGCTCCAATCCCCGCTGGCGCTCAGGAAAGTTGGTACCATTATGTCAACATCGATGAGAAGGGCTGTCGTTCGATCTTGCTGACGACGACCCGTGATCAAGACGAGTACCCACCTACCATTGATGAGACGCCAAAGTTTGTGGCCAACCACGACGTGGGGACCACACCGATTCAGCATTACGTCAGAAGACTGGTGACCTATTTGGCAAGGATCCGTTCCGTCTCTCAAAATGATGACAAGGGTCTCAACCTGAAGGTCTACGTGAAGCTGAGTACAAAGGTGTGGTTACGGATGTATTCACGGCTGTACCATGCATTGGCATTGGTATCATGCGTGCATCTTCCTTCTCCTCCAATGCTTACCTCGGCAGTGATGATCGAGGCAGATAGCGATCTTGTCGACAACGATGACATTCCGGAAGAAGCAAGGATCAACACCATGAACACGCTGAACGGATTTCGCAATAGTTTGGGTATGGGTGGCAAACCTGATGCCGCGACTATGCGCTCTCAGTGCACAATCCTCGTCCAGGACTTTGACATGGTTGCAAGGACCAGGGGATCAACGCACACGGTGAGAGAGAACCTCGGCATGCATGGATGGAGCGAGATCTACATTGTGAGCCCGTCGATCACCACAGGTGCCAACTACAACTTCCAAGTCACAAAAGGATCGTTGGAATCTGTGAATGCGACATTGGATGGCTTGACCGAAGAGCAGCTTGCAACCGTCACACTGCATTACCATCTGTCTCTCCAGGCAATCCTCATCGAGAACATGTCTTTTCCGATGAGTGAGGTCGGAGACGGAGCAGCGATTCGCACTGACTTGCAGCGACAGCTCAAGGTGACGTACGTTGACCCTATCATTGCAGCAGGGAAGCGTACCACGCGCCCTCCAATTGTCAACATCAACCACGACTTACGGTTCGTTGGAGCAGCTAGCAATTACCTTCAGCACAAAGCTTCTCTGTTCAACGGTTTCCACGCGCTGGGAATGTATATTGAACTGGAGTTGCGAGCCCGAGCATGCGTGGTGATTCATGGATCTTCGTTTTGGTCAAGAATGTACAGCCAGATGAAACATGCGTCATCAGGCGTGCATACACTGTCAGCCGAAAAGGTGCCAGCACCGGACAATCGGGTCAGGTTCAAATTGGGCTTCGCTATCTACGAGAAGCAGCTGTTCTGCGAGAAGATGGTATCCACGTGCTTTGTTGAGGCATCGAAAGTTCGCTCATGGGACGAAACTGTCCGCGCCGACTCAGTCGCTCACCCGTCGCTTGTCGAGATTTGGGAGGACAAGAGTGAAGTCAAGACGTCCACCAAGATTTCGCAGACATGGTTCACGGGAGAACAGCAGCAACAGATCAGGTCGGGTGCCCAGGGTGACACGGTCGCTGAATCGTCCGCAGTCACCTGGCAGGACTTTGACATCGCCATGACCGTCCCCGAAGCCTACTACGACAACAGGCACTACTGGTTCCGGATCGACACCTACGCGACCCCGAACACCGGCTATGTCAAAGGGAGAACGTTCTATTGCCCTGGATGTGACGCAATGAAGTTGGCTGAGTGCTACGCACAGGCCTTCTTCAAGCCGACTGGAAACGGGTATCCTGGACACTGCATTGGGTGCGCGCATACTTCAGCCTTGAAGATGCAGCATCAAATCGGCTCCTTCAATGACTTGGTCGCGTCCCAGAAGTACACCTTGGCTTGCGCAAAGCACCTTTATGACCTGAGGCTTCAATTTGTGGACCCTCGCATGGACATCAAGGAGTTCCTCAAAGCTTGTGCGGAAGTGGTCTACGAAGACATTGGCAAGACGGTTTCTCACTACGGTGGTCTCCGAATCACAGCCAGTCAGGCCATCGAGTACGCGGCATGGGGAAAGGCCAAACAGTTGGCATGGGACAGAGGATACGACTCCGAAGGCAAGACATGCTACATCTGCTACTACGATGCCGGGAACTGCGCTTATGCTGGTTTCATGAGAATGCTTTTGACTCCGGAGGAGCGCCAAGAATGCTACAGAGGGTCAGCCTTGCCCAAGGAGGAACTCCTGGGTGACACGGTGGAGCTGGCGCTCGGGCTTCTTACAATTGCAATGAGACACCCAAGTCATTTTCCGAATTGGGGTGGCCTTGAGGGAGCAAATGCGTGCGCGAGGGGAATCGAAAGATCATTCTTCCGCTACGCGTCGGCCGAAGCTATCGAGCTGATCACGGTTGACTCCCCGCGCAAAAGGACACCGCCCAAGAAGAATGAAGCAGTCGCTGAGATCGTCAACAACATGTCCGCTGACCTCGTGATTGATTTCACAGTGATCGTCGATGGTGATATCTACCCTGTAGAGATTGCGAGAACCGACGAGACACAGGCCGCTGACAACGTCACGGACGATCCAGGGTTCTCCGTTGCTCCACCAATACCTGCACAGGATGTAGATGTGGATGCGCAACCCGAAGAAGAACAAGGTGCAGAAGACCCTGATCCCAGGCAGATGATTCGTGAAGGATTTGTCGCGCAGCTTCAGGACTATGTGGGAGTACTCGCTCAGGGCGAAATGTCGGTCGGAAGCGATCGCCTCACGTTCTGTATCGCTTGTGGCAGTGATCAACACCATCTGTCCAATTGCACGGAAAATGCTGCGACCCGGGATCTGGTACTTCGAGGCATCCAGATCATCAAGGAAAGCCTTCTTCGATATCCACGTCGAATACCTCCACAAGAGGCTGAGCCAATGGACGTTGACACCACAGACCATGTGAGTGTTGCATCCTCGGACCGACGACCCAAGGCCAAAGCCCGACCGCGACGCGGAGGCGAAGCCGTACGGGGTGATGTGGTCTTGATCCGTTATGAGAACAAACACAATCTCTGCACGGATGTGGAGAACCGTCGGGGCCTACATGATGCTTGTGGCGTACCACTGCAGGAATCAGGACCAGAGAATAGCCAGCGGGTGGTGGACCTCATTGAGCAGCTTTCGGACCATCGCGACCGACGCCTACCTCAACGAGGAGACCGTCCTAGCTTTGATTATGATGATACCATTCAGGGCTACACCAATGCAGGCTACGAATGCATCGGCGGCGGAAGGCCAATCCGGTGCGGGATTCTCGACCTGATCCCAACCAAGGGTGCAAGCTTCATCCACAATCGATGGGACATCGTGAACGAAGTTGTCCTTCGCAACATCACCCATCATCGCAGAAGGAACGCGGATTGGGCGCTATCATGCATTCAATCTGACCTGCGTCACAGAATCGCCAGGCGCCCAGGCTCGGAATGGCTTGACAACAGGTGCCAGGTGGCATTCAGCAGCGTCATTCGATGTGATGAAGGAGGGTGGGTGCTGATCGAGGATTTGGTGAGGCATGAGCAACTATGGACCCATGACAGCAGACGCATCACAGAAGCGGTCTCAAGGACCGATGAGCAACAGAGGAAGAGAGTGTACAATGAAAGACTCAGCTATTGTTCCAAGGGAACATGCTCGCAGCCACGAGACGCCACAAGGCCAAGATTCGGCTGCAGTTCCTGGGAGTGAGAGTGAAGGACCCCGGCGTGGAAACTCTTGGATCCGCAGGTTCGAACATGTTGGTATCGATTCCTGACCAGATCACAGAGATCCAGAACAATGATCGTTGCCGGCACAGCCAGAGGTACCTGAACGTTTGCAACGGCTGGGTGAAGCCATGGGCAGTTCGGGCTACAAGTGGTCACTCTGCGCACTCAGATCCCCAGAACAATTTGCTTCAGTTGGACAAGAACAGGTTCGCAATATCTCCATCTATGACCCTCTTGCAACGTCTTGGAGGCGCGTTCCACGCTACGGCATGCCGCAACTTGGATTCCATTGTCACGCAAGGCATCATGCCTGGTTCGGAGGACCCCGACGGGGACTTCGACCATAGGCGCCAATTTCGAGGCAAGCAAGGCGGCAGACTCCACAGCTATTGGGGGGTATTTGCACCGTTCGATCACCGGAATGCGACGACCAAGATGCGGGTACATGGACGAGATGCCAAGCACATGCCGCTGGCGGTCCTCCATGTCCCATCGCAGGACCTTGCACGAGAAGATGGACGTATCACAGACAGCGGCATCATGATCGTTGGCCGAACGATACCGTTCCAGTTCGTCAAGGAGGTATGGTTTTGCGTCCCGAACCCTCAAGATACACACTCTTTCGCTCTGGTGGAAAAGATCTACGATGAACGGTTGGAGAAAGAGATGGTGTTGGACTACAATGCATCACCTTTGCTCCCTGAGTTCGAGAGATACCGAACACCAAGCAAGATCATGGAATTGCTTTGCGAGATGCCTCCTGGACCCCACGACACCAGCAAGGAGCAGATCATTCGAGACCTTACGACTGTCCTGGAGTCCCACAGGGAGAACACGGTTCGGCATCACTACATGGACAAAGGGATCAAGTTTGTCATCAAGAATTGGCGACCCGAAGACCTACGCAGAGACGAGGATGGAAGGAGAATGAGGGTGTGCCCGGCATGCTACAACATCGTTCCAGCATGCTTCTCCCGATGCACGTCTTGCTGGTCACAATTCGTTTCTAGCGGATACTACCAAGGTTCTCCACAACGGGAGACTCCTACGGAGATCCCCAGTGACTTCATTGCTCAGACAATGGAAGCCGCGGCAGCAGCAGTGCCTGAGGCGCCCGAAGAGGAGCAGGAAGCCATGGAGGTAGAGACCGTTGCGGAACCTGAGGAAATCCCAGAACCATCTGTCATCGCGGAGGACGATCCAGAACAGGAACCTGATGAAGAAATGGACACAGAGCCAGGAGAGGACTTTGATGACGCAGTACCAGATGCAGTTGCACAGGAACGCCGTCCCGTCCTCATCGCCGGCCAGTCTTTGAACATCGATCCTGAACTACAACTCGCACGTACCGCCATGCAGCCATCCTACTACTCAGGGAAGCGAAATGCCCATTGCATTGACGCCAACATGGTCGCTCTTTCGTATATGGCATTCGTGGTATGCAGAACCATCTACAAGGCTTGGTCAGGATTCGCGAAGTGGGCTACTATGCCGTTGTTCCAGATGAAGGAGAATTTCGCACTTGGCCAACGCTATGATGTGCTCGGAAAGTGGGGATCTTTGGCTGTAGTGGACAGAGAGACGGGTGTGAGCAGGGATGTGACTGACGAGGAGATCATTCGCTTTGCCAAGGAGCCTGAGAACCTCAAGCAGTACGATCCCAACGGGACTTACACTTTGAAGCGCTTCCGGACGAATCAGATGCTTTCGTTGCTTACACGGGAGCCAACATGATGGGAATTGGCAGGGACAACTTCAACCCTACTACGTACTTGAAGAGCAACAGGGATGAAGATGTGAAGGCTATGCACTTCTGTTGCCTGCACGTCCTGTGCGAGGTGATTCCGATGGTGACAGGACACCAACAATTCTCAGTGCTACGACCAACGCCAACTGGACCGGTGGACTTCCTGTACATCGACCCCGTCGGTATCCTGCTGACTCATGCCGATCATTCAGTCCAGACCATTGGATTGCTGGTGGACCACAATGTGCAAATGCCTGCGCATTTCATGGACAGATTGGTCAGATCCAAGGCTGAGAGACAGCAAAATCCGACAACCAAACGTACATGGACAGCTTGGTCAGATCCAAGGCTGAGAGACAGCAAAACCCGACGACCAAACGTACTGAAGCCCTACATCACATTTCGGCCGCTGACTATCTCCCTCCAGGTGGTACTTCCATCCTGGACACGCCTGTCACTACGGAGGAACGTGCAAGCGCTTCTTCGGCCAAGGGACCTTCAAAAGGGCGTGAGAGAACCGGAGGTGAACAGCATGGAGGCTGGAACGCCAACTCCTACTATGACTACACCGCCGGCAAGGGCCGAAACAAAGGCAAGGACAAAGGAAAGCAAAGGGAACAGTATCCAGAGGAAAACCTCCGGCCCTGGGACCGCGATCCTGCGACCACGCGAAGATGGAGATGAATCAACGCTTGGTCTGCCTCGCCTTTCAGTTCGTGACCTCTGAGCTTCGCCCATGGAATGCCATCGCGAATGCTTCTTTCTTCGGTGACGCCTGATTCGTCTGCCATTTCAGGGGATCGTTACTGACGTAGATGAGTGTCACAACGTTTCTAATTGGGATGCAAAGCTCTGATTTTTCAATGTCAACGTTGCGGCGGAACATTTTCTGTTGTCCTATCGTGCCATCTTCCGGGTGAGCAGCGTCGGAGACGCAACTCATGGGGGGTGCGAACGGAATGCGATGCCTTGTCAAGTTCTAAGGTGTCACTATAAGAGCTGTGAGCAAGACCGTTGTAAAGTGCAAGGAAGGGGCACGCTACGCGTCCCTCGACGCTAAGGGGGCATGCTACGCATCCCTCGTCTTTACCTTTCTATGTGACCGCCAACGCAACGTTTGGCTCAAGTCAATGCCCATAGCTAAGTGCTATATGTGTCTTCTATCCTGAGCAATCAGAGCTATCCCGTTGCACAGACGAACCGCCGCCGGCAGTGAGTGTAAAAGGAACGGCCGCCGGTTCTGCCTGCATAGGATTGCACGTGTGGAAGTGTGAGAGAGACAGGGTCCAGTCTGTGGAGAGTGCAAGCCAGCCACACCTATATTCATTACAGCTCTGGTGGGGGAGCAGCAGCATAATCGAGATCAAATCCCCACGCAGTATTAGTCTTCACATCAATATGAATATGACTATTGGTATTCGTAGGAGTATTAATGTTAATATTCGTATTAGGATCATCCATAGTCGTATTAGCCTTAGTATAAGTGTTAATAATGGTATTAATACTGGCATTATTTTGAATATTCAACAAGTTATCAATGTCAGTATTAGTATTGGTGACAGCATTACTGTTAACAGCATAAGAGTATACGCAGTAGTATCCGTAGGAGTATCAATACTTATGTAAATCTTGGCGTTGGTATAAACATTGTGATTGGTATTAGTAATAGTGCTAGTGCTAATATTAAAATGAGGTTATGTATTCGCATGAATGTTTGTCTTATATTAGTATTACTCCTGATTACATGAAAATATTAACAGATAGATACATGCACGAGCTAATGTACTTGTACTTTAATATAGTGGTATGTATATTTATGTACATTGGTATATGCAGGTGTGTATTAGTAGTGGTATTAAAATACAGTACTACCAATACGGGCATAATTATTGATATGCGAAGGAGTATGAACGTCAGTATTAATCATTATTAGTATTTGTATGGTGCCTGTTCGTATTGGTGTAAATAAAGTGTAAATATTAGTGTTAATGCTGGTATTAGGTTGGGCAGTCAGCAAATGATCCATATCAGTATTAGTATTGGTAATAGTGTTCGTAGGAGTACCACTTTAGAAAAAGTATATATATATATATATATAAACACTGATAATCGTCTAAACAGACCTTGCCTTTGCAAGTGAGTCATAGTGCATGGTCTGTCATCCGATGGGTCACAATCAGCCCATTGAAAATCAATTCCAGAAGTTCCGAAATTTCCGAAATTTCCAAAAGTTCCAAAATTTCCTAAATTTCCAAAATTTCCAAAACGGCCCGACCTAGTCGACAGGATTTTTCCAAAACATAAGGGCGGACTTTTTGGAAATTTCGGAAATTTTGGAATCCGAAATTTCCAAAATTTCCAAAACGGCCCGACCTAGTCGACAGGATTTTTTCAAAACATAAGGGCGGACTTTTTGGAAATTTTATAAAATTAGGGGAGAGAATTTTGGAAGTTTTGGAATTGAGTTTTTGAAAGCTGAGTGCCCCCTCCCCCGATCACAGACCATGCGCTACGACTGAGTTGAAAGGGCATGGTCTGTCAACGGGGGGGGTGACCATACATATATACATAGACTTTATACTTCGTAACTTTGTAGGGAATTACAACGCTAGTAATTCAAGACGGAGACAAACCCTGTTTGCCGGGCAAGCTGAACTTGACAGCCGTTCGGATCGGGCCCCTCTGCTTGGGGACCCTTAAACCCTAAATCCTCTGTAAACCCTCTTGCTCTACATCTCACTAGGGTTTAGGATTTATAGGGTTTAGGCGGTTTAGGGTCCTAAGCCCCAAACCCTAAACCGCAATTTCGCGCGAGGGATCTCAGGCCCGTCTGCGGCCCCTTTCCAGGTTCAGGGTTCCCTTGTGCCTATACCACACCCTTGTAGTAATCCTTACTGCAACTCCAGTAACCACGTTTTAAGCAGAGCCCTTCGTGAAACAGCAACTCTTATAGAACCACCCTGCAACATCGCCGTAGAGCAGGGAAGCCGTTCCAGGAGTCGCGAACATCCATGTTCTTCACCCGGCTGCTGCACGAATTTCTCTTCGCCCCTCGACGCCGAGAAGTGGGGTTGATCGGGTTCCCGGAGGCTTGATGATACTTTGTGTGTGCAGGAGCTGATCCTTAGCCCGGTTTCCATCAAATCCGTAAACTCCTGAATGTATATAGCCCATCTTATCACTCTAAAACCGTCTAAAAATCCCAGTCCCAGGCCCAACAGCCCTGGGGAGCCGGGAGTTTCGTGCCGAGCACGGACATCCGCTTGCAGCCTGCCGCCCTCCACTGCAGTCGCCTCGCCTTCCGGCACCAAGGGTACCGGCTCAGGGGTTTAAAAATAGGGGCTTAAATAATTACTATTTTGGGGGGTTCCTTATATATAATTATAGGCTATAGGGGCCTGATAAATGATTACCAATACTATTTGGGGAGGGTTCCTTATTATGATTATATATAGCATGAGGGGCCCCAAAACCCTATTCTAACAATTCAGGCCCCTACATTAGGAGCGTATAAGGCCTCGGGGTTTAGGGGTTTTTGGGGTGCAGGGTTAGGGTGTTGACGGGGCAGCTGGTGCTTCGTTTCTGCGCTGAGGCCCAAGAGACGGGCTTCAAAAAGGCTTCAGGGTTCAGGGTTGAGTGTTTAGGGGCATCGTGGTAGGCTAGACCCTAAAAACATGAACCCCAAACCCTAAAACGCTTAGGCAGGAAAGATCACGCAGAAGAATCAGGTGTCACGGTCACCATGTTTTCGCCTTGTGAGGGTTTACCTACAGTTACAGTCTCCATTGCAATTCCTTTTTTTGTTGAGCCGTTCAGCCATGTTTATGTTTAGGGCTCTGTAAGGTAGCCATAATATAGCGAAGCCAGCCACGAATGACAACGGTAGGAGCAGTCGCTGTCGTGGGCAAGACCACCCCCACCACCGTCACAGTCATCACGATTCACGATCCTCATAGTTCCAGTTTCCGAAGCATGAGACCCGACCTCAGGCCGCAAGCAGTAGGATCCTCAATGTAAGGGATCCCCTCCTAGTGGGGTAAATTCTTGTCCCGAGTTCCTCTAGAAGCTGAAAGGGCTGTGTCGCTGTTGCATGGGTTAGAGCACAAGCCTGAGTTATCAGCTATTCCTTCTTTTCCATCTTGTTTTAAATAGACCCCACAACCCTATCCTAAGTTCTGTATTGTCCAGGGATTCAATAAAGCTCTGTGGATAAGTTCGGGTTCCGTGTAGGTAGCATCTCACAGGGCGGAACTGTTTGGGTGTGGGGCTATCGGGGATTAGGCTTGCTGCTACTTATGCATACACACGATCGTTAAGTCTGAAATCCTTTGAGCCCGGAACTGGCGTCACCGAGCACGGGAGACGCTCACACAAGGGCAGACACTAGCCAGATCAGTTCTTGGTTTGTTTTCGTGTTTGTGTGTGTATT
>CAJNDT010002802.1:257727-335227 GCA_905221615.1 Symbiodinium sp. CCMP2592
TCGTTGAGCGTGAACTCGATGCTGCGCACAGCAAGCGGATCATCAATCAAGGTGTATGCAAATGCATGGTTCAACCAGTCATCCTCAAGAAGAAGATCAAGTTTCTCATGGACACTGGGTGTGGCCACGACCTCATATCTCAGAAGAAAATCGAGAAGCATAGTCTCGAGACACTCGTGACTCCAGAGCCCATATCATTTCAGACAGCAAATGGAATCACCGATACCGATCTCGTGTCGAACTTCCAGACTGAGTCGTTCGAGGAACCGATCAACGCTTACGTGTTGGACGACACACCATCGGTGCTTTCCATAGGCAAGAGATGCATGAACTTCAACTACGGGTTTGTGTGGCCACCCGGAAGGGAACCCTTCATGATCAACCCGCAGGGCAAGAGGATATCTCTGTTCGTGAACGGTGACATCCCGTACATTCGCGCCGGGAGTTCCAAGTCACTTGTTCATGATGATCCGGAGGCCAAAGCGATCACCGAAATCTTCAAGAGTGTGCTAATCGCAGGTGACGTTGACGTCAGTGTCGCAGCTGCCGCTGAAGCTGCACCAAGCGAGGTTGAAGCAGAAGAAGAAGGTGACGATCATGAACGGCCTCCTGATCCTGAACCCCAAGAACCTCCTATAGAAGAAGTGCCAGAGTCCGAGGCCGGACGACCTCCGGACGACGATGAAGGAAAAGGAGTGGGTGAAATTCCATTGGACGGTGACGACGAGGTGATCATTGATGTAGAAGGCGACGGTGCGCCGAGCCGCAAGGCCAGAGTCGGAACACTGAAAGCCGAAGCTAAGACGTTGGCACATCTGTGTACTCATCGCTACCGCAACCCATATTGCGAATCGTGCATACGCGCGAAGATGAAGCACTTACGGACACAACGAGGTGCGTTTCAACGTGTGATCAAACACTGGGGAGATCTTGTGACGTTCGACTTCCTCGATATGCGCAAGGCTGCCGAAGCAGGTATCGGACTCGATGATGGAGCACGTGAAGTTCTAGTAATCAGAGACATCGCCACCAAAATGATCGCAGCGATTCCCACGGCTTCAAGGAGCACCGACGAGGTCGTCATGGCCATCAGACGCCTTATGGGAAGACGCAAGATTCACATGGCGTACAGTGATGAAGCACCAGAGTTCGATTCAGCTATGGCGCAGTTGAAGATCGTGATAGATCATTCCCTTCCAGGGAAACCCAGTAATAATTCACTCGCTGAACGGTCAAATCAAGAAGTGATCAACACAGTCGCAGCATCCATGCTACACGCCGGATTACCTGCCCAATACTGGTCTTTTGCGTTGAATTGCGTGATGCAGAACCTCAACATCGAAGACGTGGAGGGCGATGCTGATTCAGCATGGAAACGTATGACTGGAAAGGACTTCGAGGGAAAAGCCATACCCTTTGGGGCCAAAGTCTTCTTCAAGCCTACGGATACAAGGCCGAAGACATATGGCAACAAGTTCGATCCAAAGGGGATCCCAGGCATTTTCGCCGGATACATCATCACTGCCGGTCAAGGATGGTCCAAGAAGTATCGCGTGTGGGACATGAAGGAATTTGCCAATGCGAACTTGTCAATGGACGCATCTGTTCCCAGGAAGTTGATGAGACCGTACGAGACAGAAGTTATCTACTTCCCAGAGGAGATAACGTTTCCCCTGAAAGCCGAGTACGAGAGGATGAACTCAACCATTGAGGGACTAAGTGACAACGTTGACCTTGCTGGCAAGGAGATAAAAGACGTCGATGACGGGGATGACGGTCCGCCTGGAGGAAATGGTGGCAACGGGGATGATGATGATCAAGATGGTCTTCTTCCTCCACCGAATCCCGGAGAAGATCCCGACTTACAGGACATAGATCCATCTGACATAGAGACGGAGCCGTCCGGCGAAGTCTTCAAGTCAGCAGAACATGAAGCTATTGATGCTATAGGAGACAAAAGACTCGAAGAACTAGACGAAGAACTAGGTCTACGTGCATCACCGCCTCCTTCTGAACCAAAGGTCACTGGAAAAGATCGACGATCGCCCCGCGAAGTCGGTCCAACCGGTAGACTCATCCCCGAAGGAGACATCGAAGAACCTGGAGAGATTATCAATATCTTGAAAGAAAAGAAGTTGGCTCCCGAGGAGATTGAACATTGGAGTACGGGGAAGAAAGGGGACGGCATTGTATACCTCACCGATGATGGTGAAGCCTGCAAGATCGACAAAAGGGGAGTTCCGTACAAGATCCGAAGTGATGGTCGACGAACACTTCCTACACGGCGACCTATCCATTCCTATTCTCCGGAAGTATGGAAGAAAATGAGTGAAGCGGAGAAGAAGGCAGCGTACAAGAAGGAAAAACGAGACAAAGCTCGAGTTGCCAAGAAAGACCGGAAGAAGGCTGTGATAGGGAAGAAGATAGTCACCAAGATTTTGGACAACATGATCTTTCCCAAGATTGTTCCATGTGAAGAAATTGATCTGCAACTCAACGTGTCCATTGACGACGACGATGGATGGTCCTGGGCACAATCCTATGTGGACCAATACACACAAGAACAATTCTTGGCGGACGTCGTGCCGGCTGTTCCGGCACACATGGTCATGGATGACAACTGGATTCCGTCTATGCCGTGTACGACTTCTCACAGAAACGTACATCGGGAAAAGAATCAAGCAGGAGGATCATGCTTCAATGCCATGGTTACTCGACCTGTCACACGCAAGGAGATGGTCAACAACCCCAAGGCCATGGAAGCTTTCATGAAAGAATGGAAGGGATTGTGGGACCAAGAGGTGTTTGATTTCTCCACTACGCGTGAATATGACGACGTCGTCGCTGAGGCAAAGAAGAAAGGTGAGAAAGTGCATATGGCGCGAGTACATGGACTGATATACGAGAAGAACTATCAGCTCAAAGAAGACGATCCTGCCAGGAAGTTCAAAAGGCGAGGTGTACTACTCGGTGATCAGGTCAAAGACCAGAACATGGAAGCCGCATTGTTTCAGGATTTGGGGAATTCCCCGGCTACGTTTGACGCCTCACGGTGGGCAGATTATTACGGATGCCTTCCTGGCAACGATGTCCAGATGGCGGATGCTATCCAAGCATACATTCAGGCGAGACTATCGGGAACTCCATGTTGGGTTGAATTGCCTGATGAAGCCTGGCATCCATCTGCGAAACGGCATAAATTCCGCAGACCTGTGTGTCGCCTGATCAAAGCTCTATATGGACATCCTGACGCAGGGACCATGTGGGAACAACATTGCCACACCGCGGTACAGAAGGTAGGATTCAAGCCGATTGGCGACGAATGGCCATCGCTGTATTTCCACCCGCAAATGAAGCTCTTACTTGTCATCTACGTGGATGATCTCAAGATGGCAGGACCCAAAGAGAATCTACCCAAGGGCTGGGACATGCTGCGCCAAGAACTCCGATTGGAAGAAGAAACGCCACTGGGTTTGTATCTGGGTTGTCGCATCTCCAAAGGCGAGGCAACGTTGCATGACAAAACGAAGGTGCAGACCGTTACCTACGACATGGAGACGTACCTGGACATGACAGTCAAGAAGTACTGCGACGTGACTGGTTTCGATCCGACAAAATTCAAGACGGTACCATCGCCGAGTCCGGCTGAGGAGACTAAGAATCACCCAGCTCGCGCTCCGGCACAGTCAGGTAAAAGCCATCGATGCACGTGGTGTGGACACACCATGCCTGTTGATAAGGACGGTCGGCTTGTTCCGCCTCCACCTATTCCCAAGGCGCCGGAGGAAGAGGAGATCAACGAGGCTAATCGCGGCGCACTTGCTCCGCAGGCAGCAAGCATTCTCATGAAATTGCTTTATGCCGCGCGCATTTGCCGCTTTGATCGTCTGCGCAGTATCAACAATCTCGCACGCAAGATCACGAAATGGACCAAGAAGGAGGATGCTCTTCTTCATCATCTCATGGCCTATGTGCACCAGTCCAAACATCACATGATGATTGGATGGGTCGGGAACTCCTTGGAGGACTCGTCCATCGGTCTGTTTGCAGATGCGGACTATGCAGGTTGTGGAGAAAGTTTGAAATCTACCTCCGGTGCTCATTTGCACATTCAAGGTTCTCATACAAGATTTCCCTTGGCGGGACTTAGCAAAAGGCAGGGATGCTTGAGTCATTCCACACCTGAGGCCGAGATTGTCGCGGCCGACTTTGCCATGTCACGTCTTGGATTGCCTTCTATCACGTTGTGGCAGCAGCTTGGGGGGCAAGACCCCAACTTCGTCTTCTACGACGACAACCAGACCATGATCGGGGTGATTCGCACGGGCAAGAATCCAACTATGCGTCACTTGGAACGTACTCACGGCATCTGCATTGGTTGGATGCATTCTATCTTTCAGGAAGGTTACGTTTCTCTTGCCTATGAGGTCACTGCCAAGATGTCCGCGGACATACACACCAAGTCGTTCAAGGATTCTGTGTCCTGGACACATGCGTGTCAGCTCATCAACATCTTTCCGCCGGATCTCATCGGCTCCCAAGAGATTATGGATCTGATGCGACCTACTCATACCCAAAGCACGGATGAGAAGGGTCAGCAGCACTACTCGTTCAAGAGCGAGGTGCCTTGTTTTCCTTACACGCAGACCCCGATCCTCCCTCAGGTGTTGTATCGCGCTGGATTGTCGAGTAAGGAAGGCTTGCAAGAACATGACAGTGTGGACCCCATCCTGGTGGTCAAGTTCCCGCGCATGTTGCGGGGGCCGCCTTCCGCGTTGCCGCCTGGTCGTTACCTTCGGTCGACTTGGATTCTTCGTGAAGGGCAGTGGCACCAAATGGAGGACCGTGCTGCTCTCCTTGATCAACCGGGCAAGTTCGACCGCTATGTGGAGCGTGCTGTGTTTCAGTACCATCCGGTTCGGGGGCATTTGCGCCCCGCAGCTATCGCGGACGTCCTTGCGCCGCCGTTTTTGCCTCCTCCTGAACCGCCTTTGGGCCAGTCTTATGTGCGCGCCCTGCCCGCCAAATGGCGAGCGGTGGTTGTCACACTGGCGCGTGCCATCCATGGGGGGTACCAGGGCTTTACATTTCCTCTTTGTTTCAACGGCCAGTCCAAAAGTCAAGCCTCTCAATTCGGTTATGACCAATGGTCGTCAGTGTACGAGGATGTATGGCATGATGCGGCTGAACAGAAAAGGGAATATCAAGGATACGATGGAGCAATTGTGCCTCACGTGGTCAATTTCGCCGAAAACAAACCCAAGGAGGGCCTGGTGATCCAATTCCTCGCCCACGATGGAGGGTTGGTCCATACCTACAAGAATCCTTACAGCCGGTGGAAGTACCGTATCACTATCAAAGATGCTCCAAAAGCAGTGACGGTGTGGACATTGGTAGGGGTCGATGAGGAGAACTGGTGGAATGAGTATGCTCCAGGCAAGGATTGCATTGCACAACATGCTCCCGATTCTCACTATGACCCTGGGCTGCAAGTAAATGTTCTGAGTATGGGGCGAGAAGTTGACGACGCCATGTGCGCCTACCTCTTCGATGTTGTGGAAGCAAGGAAAACCAACCCTAACTCCGTGATCTTCATTGGTGCAGGGGTGTTAGGCAAGAATTCGTGGCTGAGTCGGAAAATCGCTGACAACCCTGAAAGGGCCAAATTGCGGACAGACTACCCAGGGGGGGAGGTCGTCCAAAGAATTGCGCGCAGAGCGGCATCATGGGGGTTCCAAATCATCATCGAAGTACCTCCTCGAGTACCAGTCCAGGAAACCAAGCAGTATAAGGGGCTTCAGGAAGATGCCATGTGGAAGAGCATCAAGATCCAAGGATGCACTCACGGGCAGCGTTATACCTTTCGGGATCCTGTATCTCCCGAAACCGCCGTTGAGCTCGGCTACTGCAAGGATGAATGGGAGTACATTGCCGCAAACGTCGCGTTGCATCCTAAGTCGTCTGACGTGTGCTCGTCCAAACATTTGCACATGACCGATTCGGACGCTAAGGAGCGATCTGATAAATGCGAGTTGACTAGCCAAATCTCCAGGAGATTGCTTAAAGCCTTGAAATTTCAGGCAACGGGCGATGGGAGATTGGTAGCCATGCCGTCGAAGGCTTGTGGACGAAAGCCTGACCGCATGAACGTTGACCTATGTGGCTTGGGCAACGGCTACGCCGTGCCTAAGTCCACTAAGAGGTGCGCTCGCATAACTTGCAAGGAGCTGATTGGCTCTAAGGCCGATGAGGACAGCCTCATCGGTGCAATGAAGGATGCGTGCCGGAATGACCTGCGCACACCTGTGCTATTCGTGGCATCGCTTTTGCGATCAGGTGCTGGTCCTGGAAGTAGTGAAGGGGCTTGCGTGGGGGTGAGAAACGTTCCGGTGGGAAGTACAAGGTTTTCAGAAGTATCTTGAAATCTCTCAAACGCCTGCTGAAGAAGTGTGCGGAATTTTCCGACGTCTATTTTTCGCTTGACATGCCTTCTTCATGCTCATGTTGGTCTTGGCCAGAGTTGCATGCTCTTGTTTCAAGTGGCAAGGTGACGAAGGTTAAGATTGGTGACCATGTTGGTGCTGGTGGCGATGGTGGTGGACGCAGGATCATGTTCTCTAACATGCCTGCAGCGGATCGTTTGATGGTGAGAACGGATGATTGCTTGGACCATGAATCGAAGAGCAGTTTGTCGCAGCGCATTGATGTTTCATGGCGGTCGATTGCGAGGAATGTTCGCAGCCTTGTTCGAGCTCATGTCAGTGTCAGTCACGATGCACATGAATCTGAGGACATTGCATGGCAGCAACATCAGTGTGTAGACGCTGATGAAGGGGGTATTAGACAGCCCCAACTAAGGAACAACTAAGGTCTGACCGGACGGATCGGGGAAGGGTGCCTCTTACGGAGAACCCGGAACCGTGAAGTCGAGTAGGGTGTAGGGACTTCTCTCCGACGGAGGAAGGACCGAACCCCGAGCCATGGCTGAAAGCTACAATGCCTACGAGCTGGCCTTCGAAGGAGTGGACCACGAAGAAGTTTTCCCATCTGGTGGGATGCTGCGGACGTTTCTGAAGTTCCACAAGTTCCTGGAGATGTATTCTGGGGATTCGTCACAGAGCGTTTCGCTCCCGCCAAAGATTACGAAAGACAAAGTGGTCGACAATGATCTCATTCGCACATGGGCAGCTTTCAAAGCACCTCCGTTGGTCTTGCTGTTCACGTGTGCAAATCTGTCGCCAGGAGGGGATCTTTCCATTCGAGTCCTAGAAATCCTCAAAGCTTGCTTATTTGCTGCCCCTGAGGAGTACATGGACAAACCCTATGGGGAGATACTCGCCATGGTCATCAAGTTTGGTGGAGGTCTCAAACACATTGTTGCTGACTACGAAGGGAAGTTCAGTGCCATCACAAGATTTATGGTGGACGAGGAAGTGATCCGCGATGATGCAAAGTTGGCTGTGGTTGAACTGGAACAAGAAAGAAAGCAAGTTCGGTTCGACTTGAACACTGCAACCAGGAACATCGTCAGCGCGGACGTGTACTACAATCTCGCCGTTCTCATCAACTCCGTGGAGACGCCCTACCAGACCGTGACAGACACGAGAATTCAACAATGGTATACGGTGAATCAGAACTACTACCACAAGTTGCCTATGTCAGGCAGAGCACCTGACCAATCAGACCTGTTGGGAGAGCCTACGTTATGTAGGGTGTGCAAGCTGATGTACATGTTCGCAAAGCACACTGGGTATGGACTTCGGACCTACAACCAGGAATGCGCAGCGAGCAACGATGGCGCTACGCCAATCAACGTTCACCAGCTGGCTTTGATGATGCGCACATTGCCTCCAGGCATGGGACATCCGCTCGCCTTTGCGATGAACTCACTCCAGGCGTTCAGTGTCTGTCTCCACGTGCTTCATTCCTACGTATCATGGGTCGATCCACAAACTGGACTCCCGCATTACAAATGGTCTAACGACGTGCTCCCTGATTCCGACTACACCACGTATGCTTTCCTCAAACACCATGTGGATGCAGTGTGTGCAGCTCAGGACAAGAACGGTTTCCAATTGCCGGATGCGTTCCGTGGCTACACCTGGAATCAATGTGGAGTTGAATCTGGGTACGTGGTCGACTGCTCTACCAAACGCGCCACATTGGGCATATGGGAAGCGGAATTCCAACAGATGACGGCACCAAATCCGCTTATGCAAGATGATGGCCTATTTCCGCCCAACCTTCAACGGCATCCTAGCTGGGTATACTCAACGGGGAGGGTTGCGATGCCTACGGCAAGCAACCTCGAACCGGAAGGAATCGTGCACCCTGAGCATGGAAGAACGCCGGGACAATCGCAAGGATCCGCTGCCGAACCTCGAGCCACCCCTAGCCACGGACCAAAGAGGGCAAGGACGGACGAGGCAACGGCATCGGCGTCGTCATCTTCTGCGGCACCTCCTCCACAACAACCGACTTCGCAGCCGGAAGAGGAACCATCGCAACCGACATGGGAGGAAGCTCCAATCCCCGCTGGCGCTCAGGAAAGTTGGTACCATTATGTCAACATCGATGAGAAGGGCGTCGCTCGATCTTGCTGACGACGACCCGTGATCAAGACGAGTACCCACCTACCATTGATGAGACGCCAAAGTTTGTGGCCAACCACGACGTGGGGACCACACCGATTCAGCATTACGTCAGAAGACTGGTGACCTATTTGGCAAGGATCCGTTTCGTCTCTCAAAATGATGACAAGGGTCTCAACCTGAAGGTCTACGTGAAGCTGAGTACAAAGGTGTGGTTACGGATGTATTCACGGCTGTACCATGCATTGGCATTGGTGTCATGCGTGCATCTTCCTTCTCCTCCGATGCTTACCTCGGCAGTGATGATCGATGCAGACAACGATCTTGTCGACAACGATGAAATTCCGGAAGAAGCAAGGATCAACACCATGAACACGCTGAATGGATTTCGCAATAGTTTGGGTATGGGTGGCAAACCCGATGCCGCGACTATGCGCTCTCAGTGCACAATCCTCGTCCAGGACTTTGACATGGTTGCAAGGACCAGGGGATCAACGCACACGGTGAGAGAGAACCTCGGCATTCATGGATGGAGCGAGATCTACATTGTGAGCCCGTCGATCACCACAGGTGCCAGGTACAACTTCCAAGTCACAAAAGGATCGTTGGAATCTGTGAATGCGACATTGGATGGCTTGACTGAAGAGCAGCTTGCAACCGTCACATTGCATTACCATCTGTCTCTCCAAGCGATCCTCATCGAGAACATGCATGGGTTGGCATGCATGATGTGTCATGATGTGATTGTTCTGGCATGATGGAATGTTACCATGATGGTTGCATGACAGTTGCATGTATGATGTTAATGCATGGGCATGTGGCCGGTACATGATGATGGTGGGGGCATGGTTTGTGGTTGTCAACAGGGTGTGTCATGATATGATGTGGTCATGGCATGTTCCGTGGGTCCTTTCCGATGAGTGAGGTTGGAGACGGAGCAGCAATTCGCACTGACTTGCAGCGACAGCTCAAGATCACGTACGTTGACCCTATCATTGCGGCAGGGAAGCGTACCACGCTCCCTCCAATTGTCAACATCAATCACGACTTACGGTTCGTTGGAGCAGCTAGCAATTACCTTCAGCACAAAGCTTCTCTGTTCAACGGTTTCCACGCGCTGGGAATGTACATTGAGCTGGAGTTGCGGGCCCGAGCATGCGTGGTGATTCATGGATCTTCGTTTTTGTCAAGAATGTACAGCCAGATGAAACATGCGTCGTCAGGCGTGCATACACTGTCAGCCGAAAAGGTGCCAGCACCGGACAATCGGGTCAGGTTCAAATTTGGCTTCGCTATCTACGAGAAGCAGCTGTTCTGCGAGAAGATGGTATCCACGTGCTTTGTTGAGGCATCGAAAGTTCGCTCATGGGACGAAACTGTCCGCGCCGACTCAGTCGCTCACCCGTCGCTTGTCGAGATTTGGGAGGACAAGAGTGAGGTCAAGACGTCCACCAGGATTTCGCAGACATGGTTTACGGGAGAACAGCAGCAACAGATCAGGTCGGGTGCCCAGGGTGACACGGTCGCTGAATCGTCCACAGTCACCTGGCAGGACTTTGACATCGCCATGACCGTCCCCGAAGCCTACTACGACAACAGGCACTACTGGTTCCGGATCGACACCTACGCGACCCCGAACAACGGCTATGTCAAAGGGAGAACGTTCTATTGCCCTGGATGTGACGCAATGAAGTTGGCTGAGTGCTACGCACAGGCCTTCTTCAAGCCGACTGGAAACGGGTATCCTGGACACTGCATTGGGTGCGCGCATACTTCAGCCTTGAAGATGCAGCATCAAATCGGCTCCTTCAATGACTTGGTCGCGTCCCAGAAGTACACCTTGGCGTGCGCAAAGCACCTTTATGACCTGAGGCTTCAATTTGTGGACCCTCGCATGGACATCAAGGAGTTCCTCAAAGCTTGTGCGGAAGTGGTCTACGAAGACATTGGCAAGACGGTTTCTCACTACGGTGGTCTCCGAATCACAGCCAGTCAGGCCATCGAGTACGCGGCATGGAGAAAGGCCAAACAGTTGGCATGGGACAGAGGATACGACTCCGAAGGCAAGACATGCTACATCTGCTACTACGATGCCGGGAACTGCGCTTATGCTGGTTTCCTGAGAATGCTTTTGACTCCGGAGGAGCGCCAAGAATGCTACAGAGGGTCAGCCTTGCCCAAGGAGGAACTCCTGGGTGACACGGTGGAGCTGGCGCTCGGGCTTCTTACAATTGCAATGAGACACCCAAGTCATTTTCCGAATTGGGGTGGTCTTGAGGGAGCAAATGCGTGCGTGAGGGGAATCGAAAGATCATTCTTCCGCTACGCGTCGGCCGAAGCTATCGAGCTGATCACGGTTGACTCCCCGCGCAAAAGGACACCGCCCAAGAAGAATGAAGCAGTCGCTGAGATCGTCAACAACATGTCCGCTGACCTCGTGATTGATTTCACAGTGATCGTCGATGTTGATATCTACCCCGTAGAGATTGCGAGAACCGACGAGACACAGGCCGCTGACAACGTCACGGACGATCCAGGGTTCTCCGTTGCTCCACCAATACCTGCACAGGATGTAGATGTGGATGCGCAACCCGAAGAAGAACAAGGTGCAGAAGACCCTGATCCCAGGCAGATGGTTCGTGAAGGATTTGTCGCGCAGCTTCAGGACTATGTGGGAGTACTCGCTCAGGGCGAAATGTCGGTCGGAAGCGATCGCCTCACGTTCTGTATCGCTTGTGGCAGTGATCAACACCATCTGTCCAACTGCACGGAAAATGCTGCGACCCGGGATCTGGTACTTCGAGGCATCCAGATCATCAAGGAAAGCCTTCTTCGATATCCACGTCGAGTACCTCCACAAGAGGCTGAGCCAATGGACGTTGACACCACAGACCATGTGAGTGTTGCATCCTCGGACCGACGACCCAAGGCCAAGGCCCGACCGCGACGCGGAGGCGAAGCCGTACGGGGTGATGTGGTCTTGATCCGTTATGAGAACAAACACAATCTCTGCACGGCTGTGGAGAACCGTCGGGGCCTACACGATGCTTGTGGCGTACCACTGCAGGACTTGGGACCAGAGAATAGCCAGCGGGTGGTGGACCTCATTGAGCAGCTTTCGGACCATCGCGACCGACGCCTACCTCAACGAGGAGACCGTCCTAGCTTTGCTTATGATGATACCACTCAGGGCTACACCAATGCAGGCTACGAATGCATCGGCGGCGGAAGGCCAATCCGGTGCGGGATTCTCGACCTGATCCCAACCAAGGGTGCAAGCTTCATCCACAATCGATGGGACATCGTGAACGAAGTTGTCCTTCGCAACATCACCCGTCATCGCAGAATAAACGCGGATTGGGCGCTATCATGCATCCAATCTGACCTGCGTCACAGAATCGCCAGGCGCCCAGGCGCGGAATGGCTTGACAACAGGTGCCAGGTGGCATTCAGCAGCGTCATTCGATGTGATGAAGGAGGGTGGGTGCTGATCGAGGATTTGGTGAGGCATGAGCAGCTATGGACCCATGACAGCAGACGCATCACCGAAGCGGTCTCAAGGACCGATGAGCAACAAAGGAAGAGAGTGTACAATGAAAGACTTCAGCTATTGTTCCAAGGGAACATGCTCGCAGCCACAAGACGCCACAAGGCCAAGATTCGGCTGCAGTTCCTGGGAGTGAGAGTGAAGGACCCCGGCACGGAGACTCTTGGATCCGCAGGTTCGAACATGTTGGTATCGATTCCTGACCAGATCACAGAGATCCAGAACAACGATCGTTGCCGGCACAGCCAGAGGTACCTGAACGTTTGCAACGGCTGGGTGAAGCCATGGGCAGTTCGGGCTACAAGTGGTCACTCTGCGCACTCAGATCCCCAGAACAATTTGCTTCAGTTGGACAAGAACAGGTTCGCAATATCTCCATCTATGACCCTTTTGCAACGTCTTGGAGGCGCGTTCCACGCTACGGCATGCCGCAACCTGGATTCCATTGTCACGCAAGGCATCATGCCTGGTTCGGAGGACCCCGACGGGGACTTCGACCATAGGCGACAATTTCGAGGCAACCAAGGCGGCAGACTCCACAGCTATTGGGGGGTATTTGCACCGTTCGATCACCGGAATGCGACGACCAAGATGCGGGTACATGGACGAGATGCCAAGCACATGCCGCTGGCGGTCCTCCATGTCCCATCGCAGGACCTTGCAAGAGAAGATGGACGTATCACAGACAGCGGCATCATGATCGTTGGCCGAACGATACCGTTCCAGTTCGTCAAGGAGGTATGGTTTTGCGTCCCGAACCCTCAAGATACACACTCTTTCGCTCTGGTGGAAAAGATCTACGATGAACGGTTGGAGAAAGAGATGGTGTTGGACTACAATGCATCACCTTTGCTCCCTGAGTTCGAGAGATACCGAACACCAAGCAAGATCATGGAATTGCTTTGCGAGATGCCTCCTGGACCCCACGACACCAGCAAGGAGCAAATCATTCGAGACCTTACGACTGTCCTGGAGTCCCACAGGGAGAACACGGTTCGGCATCACTACATGGACAAAGGGATCAAGGTTGTCATCAAGAATTGGCGACCCGAAGACCTACGCAGAGACGAGGATGGAAGGAGAATGAGGGTGTGCCCGGCATGCTACAACATCGTTCCAGCATGCTTCTCCCGATGCACGTCTTGCTGGTCACAATTCGTTTCTAGCGGGTATTACCACGGTTCTCCACAACGGGAGACTCCTACGGAGATCCCCAGTGACTTCATTGCTCAGACAATGGAAGCCGCGGCAGCAGCAGTGCCTGAGGCGCCCGAAGAGGAGCAGGAAGCCATGGAGGTAGAGACCGTTGCGGAACCTGAGGAAATCCCAGAACAATCTGTCATCGCGGAGGACGATCCAGAACAGGAACCTGATGAAGAAATGGACACAGAGCCAGGAGAGGACTTTGATGACGCAGTACCAGATGCAGTTGCACAGGAACTACGTCCCGTCCTCATCGCCGGCCAGTCTTTGAACATCGATCCTGAACTACAACTCGCACGTACCGCCATGCAGCCATCCTACTACTCAGGGAAGCGAAATGCCCATTGCATTGACGCCAACATGGTCGCTCTTTCGTATATGGCATTCGTGGTATGCAGAACCATCTACAAGGCTTGGTCAGGGTTCGCGAAGTGGGCTACTATGCCGTTGTTCCAGATGAAGGAGAATTTCGCACTTGGCCAACGCTATGATGTGCTCGGAAAGTGGGGATCTTTGGCTGTAGTGGACAGAGAGACGGGTGTGAGCAGGGATGTGACTGACGAGGAGATCATTCGCTTTGCCAAGGAGCCTGAGAACCTCAAGCAGTACGATCCCAACGGGACTTACACTTTGAAGCGCTGCCGGACGAATCAGATGCTTTCGTTGCTTACACGGGGAGCCAACATGATGGGAATTGGCAGGGACAACTTCAACCCTACTACGTACTTGAAGAGCAACAGGGATGAAGATGTGAAGGCTATGCACTTCTGTTGCCTGAACGTCCTGTGCGAGGTGATTCCGATGGTGACAGGACACCAACAATTCCCAGTGCTACGACCAACGCCAACTGGACCGGTGGACTTCCTGTACATCGACCCCGTCGGTATCCTGCTGACTCATGCCGATCATTCAGTCCAGACCATTGGATTGCTGGTGGACCACAATGTGCAAATGCCTGCGCATTTCATGGACAGATTGGTCAGATCCAAGGATGAGAGACAGCAAAACCCGACGACCAAACGTACTGAAGCCCTACATCACATTTCGGCCGCTGACTATCTCCCTCCAGGTGGTACTTCCATCCTGGACACGCCTATCACTACGGAGGAACGTGCAAGCGCTTCTTCGGCCAAGGGACCTTCAAAAGGGCGTGAGAGAACCGGACGTGAACAGCATGGAGGCTGGAACGCCAACACCTACTATGACTACACCGCCGGCAAAGGCCGAAACAAAGGCAAGGACAAAGGAAAGCAAAGGGAACAGTATCCAGAGGAAAACCTCCGGCACTGGGACCGCGATCCTGCGACCACGCGAAGATGGAGATGAATCAACGCTTGGTCTGCCTCGCCTTTCAGTTCGTGACCTCTGAGCTTCGCCCATGGAATGCCATCGCGAATGCTTCTTTCTTCGGTGACGCCTGATTCGTTTGCCATTTCAGGGGATCGTTACTGACGTAGATGAGTGTCACAACGTTTCTAATTGGGATGCAAAGCTCTGATTTTCAATGTCAACGTTGCGGCGGAACATTTTCTGTTGTCCTATCGTGCCATCTTCCGGGTGAGCAGCGTCGGAGACGCAACTCATGGGGGGTGCGAACGGACTGCGATGCCTTGTCAAGTTCTAAGGTGTCACTATAAGAGCTGTGAGCAAGACCGTGTAAAGTGCAAGAGAAGGGGGCACGCTACGCGTCCCTCGACTCTAAGGGGACACGCTACGCGTCCCTCGTCTTTACCTTTCTATGTGACCGCCCACGCAACGTTTGGCTCAAGTCAATGCCCATAGCTAAGTGCTATAAGTGTCTTCTATCCTGAGCAATCAGAGCTATCCCGTTGCACAGACGAACCGCCGCCGGCAGTGAGTGCAAAAGGAACGGCCGCCGGTTCTGCCTGCATAGGATTGCACGTGTGGAAGTGTGAGAGAGACAGGGTCCAGTCTGTGGAGAGTGCAAGCCAGCCACACCTACATTCATTATAGCTCTGGTGGGGAGAGCAGCAACATAGTCGAGATCAATTCCCCACGCAATAAATACGAACCTATCTGATATGCAGATGATCATGTGCACCGTATGTTATTTCAAGCAAATTGCACACGATAGAATGTATTTCAAATGTACAACGTGTAGAATACATGAAGTCCTTCAGACCGCAAAGTCCGCCCTTACCAGGACATCGAGACAGCGAGGGGCGTCCCGTGCGACCGGATCGTCCTAGAAGGAGTGTTGAAACCAACGTTTTGGGGTTTAGGGTTTAGGGATTCAGTGTTTTGGGTTTGGAGCTTAGGGTTCGGAGGTTAGAACTGAAGGTTTAGTCGGCGTTTGGAGGTTCGGGTTTGGGGGCGGAACACGCATGCAAACCACGGCCGTGCTAGCTAATCCTAATTGTCATTGCCATGAGAATTGTCTTCATGTCTTCGTATGCTCTTTGGGCCTTTGGGTCAATGCTTGGCAGCTTCCGTGAAATCCGTTCGAGTCTTCATTCCTGAGTCTACGAGGTCTTCGGGCTTGGGGCTTCGGTGCTTCGACGCCGTAGCAGTGTTGAGAGCTTCGATGGCTTCTTCGGTTCTCTTTGTCATGGAGCTTCCATGAGGGCAGAGCACAGGATTTGGTTTCTGTTTCCGAGCAGCCATTACCCTTGTCACGCTTCATCTGTCGGCCATGTAGCACCTGCCAGAACGCATGGGTTCGCAACGCAGCGCAGCGAAGCCACCATGTCGGGTTCCAGGATTTAGGCTCTGGGGCTTCAGTCACCCCGAGCTTGCAGGAGTGCTGGCTACCGGAGGATGTCCCAGCGTCTCGCCACCGTGAAGGACACTTGAATGACGAAGTACACTGAACCCCAACTGCCCTGAAACCTTGGAACGCTGGCAGCTGCACTTTCAACGGCCCGTACCCCAAATTCGTTCCCAAGGTGACTGTTAGGGTTTTGGGTTTGGTCTGAGCTTCAAATGTTTTCCAGCTCGACGTACACTGTCGAATGCAGGTCCGGGTGGGGGTCCATTGTCTCTATACGTTTAGGTGTCGGCGCATGAGATTGCGGAGTACGTTAGTGATTCGTAGCTCTCATGTTTGAAGCTATCGGGAGCGAAAACCCTTGCGCCACTAAAGCTTGAGCCCTGTGCCCTGAGGCCTTGCAGCCTTTAGCCCCAACGCTTGATCCCTCGCCCTAAAGGCCTAAACCCTTCACGTTAAACCCCAAGCCCCCAAGCCAAAGGCCGTGGCGTCGTTTCGGATCCTAAGCTTCGGACGAACCCTGCACCTCGCTAAGATCCCTTAAAGTCTTAGGGTTTAGGGTTTAGGGTCTCGGGTTTAGGGTTTAGGGTTTAGGGTGGTGTCGGACAGTGGAGCCTTGCTCGGACTTTCCTGCTTCGAGCCTTCGTGACTCCGAAGTGCTAAGCCATGGGAAAAAGCCCAAGGCCCTCCACAACTACGCCAAAAAACACAAGTTTTGAACATCATGCAACAAGAGTTCGAGATGCTGGACTCTGAACCCTAAACTCTAAACCCTCAGAGCCTGAATGCCATAAGTACCGAAAGCCGAGCGCCTCAAACCCCTGAGCCTTCGAAGTCTCTTCAGGAGACTCCCGCGGAGACCCAACAAGGGCGCCGGGTCTCTCACGGCTCCCAGCACCGCGGCTCGGGGAATTTTTCGGGGATTGCAAGGAGGGATTTGGGGTTTCAGGGTTTCGGGGCTTTAAAGGTTTGGGTTCTGGGGAGTTTTTTGGGAACTCGGAACCCGGGACAACAGCCTAAGTACAGGTGTACAGAGCATCCGTCATGTATCATCGGTGCCTGCAGCCAGGCCAAACCCGAAACACTAAGACCTAAACTGGCGGGCAAGCGAGAGCAAACGTCCGACACACCTAAAGAAAACCATGAAGATTAGAGCCCTTCTTCCTGATCAGCAGCTCTGATGCTAAAGTCCAGATATTGAAATGTCATCCTCTGACATCCAACCTTCCTGAAACTTTAGGATAGACTTACTGCGTCGCTTCGTATCTGGGGGTGAAGTTTCAGGGTTTAGCGTGTCGCGCGATGGTCGGGCTCAGCCCCGTAGCGGGAATACTGCGGAGGGTGCTTGCTCAGAAAATGTGAGGAGCCTGAATATAGGGTCTTAGGAGTTAGGATTAGGGGGACCCTCGGGGATATAGACCCTCTCAATAAGGTCCCTGTTAAGAGAGCCAGAAGTAGGGTTCTGAAGGGGTACTCTTTAAGGGGTCTCCCTCATCATGCTACCCAGGTCTAGACCCTTCGTGCCGACAAGTCATATGAACAAGTGAGACTTGCACATTCAAAAAGATGTTACTGTAATTGAGACTTGCATCTCCAAAAGGATATTACATTCAAATGTACACAAGCCCTGCAAAAGCCACAAGCCCCAAACACAAGCACCTGCGGCAAAGGCCATGAGCTGAATCCCTATACCGTGAACCCACAATCGCCAAACCCAAGAGGCCCTAAATCGAAACTGAAGCCTGAATCCCAAATCACACATCCTGGACTCAAGAACCAAGCCCTAACCCGAAAGCGTCCGTCTTGAGATTTAAAGAGCCCCAAGCCCGAGACCCAAGGAGTCCTGAAGCCTGAGCTGAGCCCCCCCCCCCCCCCCTCCGCGAGAAAATCCGAAGCTGAAAACTTAAGCTGAAAATCTTGAGAGGCTTAAGCCCTAGACAGAACTCCGGGAACCCTCAACCAAGCGAATTCAAAGGACCTTAGGCTCAAAACCTTGAGCCCTGAACTCAACAGGTAGCCCAACACCCCAAACACTGAAACCAGAACCCTGCGTCGTAAACTGCTTTAGCTAAATAATTTTAGAGAGCCTTGAATTCTCCACCCTAAACCGCAGCCGCAAACTCAGAACCCTAAGCCCAAAACTCTCAACCTTAAACCTCAAATCCCAAAGTCCAAACCCCCGATACCCGAAAAGCCTACCCGGCGTTTAGTGGCTGGCTTTCAGACGTTCACGCCCCTGAACAGAACCCCGACAACACCCCAAAACGGCCTTGATACAGCTCCAGAAAGCCTTACAAAAATGTGGACAGATGTAGAGAGCCCTTGTTAAACTCCACAGAGCCCGAATATAAGCCTTACAGACGGGGCGCCTTCCCTTTGTTGAGGCACTCCAGCGAGGAAGCTCACAGTTTCGCCAGGATGATCTCTCCGGAGAAGGCAAGAGTCATAACAAATGATACAAATAAGTTTAACAATACGAGTAACAATACTAGCATTTCTCAGCATAATGAGATGAGTAATGTTGTTAGTTACTAGTCATAACTGAGAAGCCGGAAAGGCAATTCCACTGTGTTCTTTAGAATAGGCTGCGCCTTTGTGCGCCAACTCCGAATTGTCACTGTTTCCAGCGGAAGTACAGAGAGTATCTGCGACTTCGGATGTATCTGCTTCTGCGCACTTTGTGTCGGCCGCCCCCGCAACCAACCAGACCAAGATGGGTTCCTAGAAGAGTGAGCTTCATTGTACTTGGAGGATCATGGGACTTAGTAAGTAGGGTTATAAGTACCTTAATATAGTTCCCTTACTTATAACCCTACTTGCTAAGCCCCATGATCCTCTAAGTAATCATGGTGGGGACTGCGCAAAGCCTCGCAAAGGCAGGGCCGGAAGTACTGTGAAAAGTGTTCTGCAACTTAAGATTTGCCAACTAGCCGGAAGCTCATATGGGAGTTTCCAAAAATAGGGGACCCTAATATAGTACCCTAATAAGATCCTTATTATAAGGACCCCAAATAAGGTACCCCTTGTTTTCGGAAGCTCATATCGGCCAGAATCACCAAAAATCGGAAGCCGGCGGCCGAAACCCTGTCGAAGTCTGCCGGGAAACACCAAAATTTGCCGATCTGGGCCCCAGAACTTGCCGAAATCTGGCCGAGACACACCGCAATTTTTCCAGCAAGCCAAGCTGAACGGATACACAAGAAACTGCAGAATCTGGCCGGAAACAGAACGTTGCACCCCGAATCCAGAGCCCACTGGCAGACCCTGGCATCAGAAACCCGCTTCGAATGCCGCCTCGAGCCAGGGCTTCCTACTACCATTATTACTGCTACTACCACAATTACTGCTGCTACTGCTACTGCTACTGTTACTCTACTGCACCACCAGCACTTCTACCTGACCTGAGCGGGAGCAACGAAGAGGCTTCAGAGACGCGCACCTTTGCACTCTGGGAGCTCTACAAGCTGGCTGCTTGTCTGCCATGCTTGCTCAACCGTGGGTTTGGGTTTGGGGTTTGGGCTTTAGGGTTTAGGGGTTTAGGGGTTTAGGGTTTTGGGGTTTGTGAGTTTCAGGGGTTTGGGGTTTGGGCCTTTTGGGATTTGGCAGATGCGGGGTTCAGGGCCCTGCAGTGGAGATCTTCTTACACTGGATACCGACAACCTACTCCCCAAACCTTGCAACCTACGCGCACACGCACATGGGCTTGCACCACTTCAAGCCGTAAGCTCGAATGCTTCACATGCTTCTCATGCAACTCCCTGGCGAACACAGCACTTCCTCTGGAGGTGCTTTCCGATTGATGGAAGCACAGCCGTTGAAATTGTTCTGCAACGAAGAAAAAAGATAGTACCTGGAACAGTGAGGACTCCTCCTTACAAGCTTTACCCCGAGGCCCCAAAGTAGTTCCTTTTTGGGGTTCATATATAGAATCCTCTGGGGTTATCCCAAAAAGGAACTACTTTGGGGCCTTTGGGGCCTTTGGGTAAAGCCGCTGGTAGCCTCTGAGACGAATCGATTCGACATCCAGGCATTTTCAGGTTTTGCCTCTCACCCGAGGCGAGGGAGGAGAATCTCTCCGTGGAGGAGGCTTCTCCGTGTGCAGATGGATCTGATTTTTGAAATGAGGATTTGGGGACTTGGGTTTCGGCTTCAAGCGCGAGGTTTGGAGCCGCCTCGGCACTGGTATCCGTGCCTTTCACTGGGGGCAAGCAATAGAACTACACTTGCCTTACTTAGAGCTTCCCATGAGCCACCAAGTAGGTGGTCCGCATGAAGCAGCTCTTCGATGACTTCGATGAAGACCATGGGGGCACCCTGGACATAGGGGCCACTTGTCCTCCAGTTCCAAGATCGTTTCTTCATGAGTTTTGAGCCACCGAGCCTACACCCTGCACTTGAGGCTTCAGGGTTCCTGGTTTGCAAGGATATGTCTTGGTCCTGGCCAACGGCGGCGTGCTTGAAGCTGCACTGGGAATTCTGAGGAAAGCACAACCTTCGAGTGGGGGTTCAAGCCCAGAACTGTGGAGTTTCAGGGTTCAGGGTTTACCTGAAAGGATCCCTTAAGAAGGAAACCCTATCCTCATTGAGGCCACTACTTTCCACCCACTTTGAACGCCTTCAGCTAGAAACCCCGCCTGGAGGTTCTGGCCAGGGGGTTTTCTCCTATCACCGAGCAGGGTGCTTAGACCTTGGGCCCAGCCCTAGCCTTAAGCTAAGTGCAAAGCAGATCCTCATCATGCCTTTCCTTGGCATCGTGCTGGTAGCGACTTTCCTTTTATCTACAGACACACAGAGCCGAGGAGTTTGAAAATGTCGCTTTGCGGCTGCTGGCCACACAGCTGGGCAACACCACCCAGGCCTTGGGGTGTAGGGTTTGCGGGTGGCTTCAGGGTTTAGGGTTTAGGGTTTAGGGGTTCGCGGAGCTCGGATCCCTAAACCCCTATGTCCAAGCCCTATGCCTTGAATTCGACCCTGATTTCCAAGCCTGAGATTCTTATCCACTACATCCCGTACCCTCACGCCTGAACACCTAAACTCCCGAGTTCCTAATTTGCAAAGCTTTAAGCCCTCTGAAGGACCCGAGGTTTGTAACTTGAAATCCCTGCCCCAGATGCAAGGCGCAGGAGCGTGCAAGAAAGCTTTGCGAGGGGCCGGGACCTCGGGTCCCTCCTGGGATTGAAACAAGGTTCAGGAGTAGCTATAAGGGTTCCTGTAAGGGTCCCTTTAAGGGGATCTATAGGGATTTTACAAGGGTCAAGGGTTTAGGGTTTACTTGGAGGTTCATGGGTAGCTATAAGTGCGGTTGTAAGTCCCCTAATATGGACTATAAGTATAGTTACCCTACTTATAGCCCTACTTGTAACAACCCATGAACCTCCAAGTGGGCTCCGGGAGTAGGCTCAAGGGCTTAAGGATGCGGGTTTTGGGGTTTAGGGCTGGGGTGGTGGCTTGGGATTTCGGTTTAAGGTGTTTCAGGTAAGTAGGAGGGTATAGAAGGGATCTGGACTTCCTGACTTTGGGAGAAATGCGAAGTGAACACGAGGATTCGGGATTTCTACGGCCCTTGCATGGGTGGAATGCTTGCACTGCCTGAAGCAGTCTTCAGGAATGTTGCTAGGTTTTAGGTCGTCGTTGGCTCGGACCATGCTTTAAAGAGCAGTGCGTACCTCAACGTAAAGACTGGTCTTGCGCGCTGGTGTTTTCCATAGGGTCCTCTCACTTCCAGGACCGTCTTCTGGCATCCTTTTGAGACCTAAAACAGAGCCCTTGTAGAACCCAAAAGGGCCCCTGTAGCACTTGGGGATGCCAGGAGGAAACCATGAAACTGGTCCCCTGGCACTCAAAGAGCCGAAAGCCCTCAGAAGACCCAAGCCGTTGCAACCAAAACTGCACCCTTGAGTGCTTAGATTCCATCTATCTCAGAACCCTAAACCCTCAACTCTAAAGCCTAAGATCCTACATCCCAGCTTCTACACCTAAGGCCATGGCCCCCAAACGTCCCTAAAACGAAGGCCTTGCAGCCGATATTTTTTGGGGTTCCCTATTATAGTTAAAGTATAATGGGCACCAAAACCCTATTCAAACTATGAAGGTCCCTTGTATGAACATGTGCATTTCGAATCTTTTGGCTGGAGCTGGTGGTGAGAGTTCCATCATCCGTGTTCCCTCACCCTCGGCCCCGACGTGTTTGGAAGATGCGAAACAAAGATTCGGAACCTCTGCCCCGCTTCGCCGGAGGGCCAACTCACCAACCCTGTGTCCTTGTGAATGAATTCCAATCCTGGACGTTGAAGACTTCTGAAGCTAGAACCTCGAGTTCCAAATTCAACAGGTTCAAAACCAAAGTTCTAGACCTTCAACCTGAAAGCTCGAGCTGAAACCCCAAAGCCTTCGGCGAAAAGCCCTTATCCGGACATGCTGACATTGGGAGCTGCAGGAACTTCAAGCTCATGGACTCCGACGGCTCAGGCGCTGATGGATGAACACGACAGCAACCCGAAATCCCAATCCCCGGAAGCCGGAAGTCCGAGATCAGAGCACAAATGCCCGTAGCTTGGAACCGCGCGAAACCCTAAACCCTGAAACCCCCAACAAGCCGTAAAGCTCCTTCTGCCCGCGCGCATGTGGGTGGTTGTCAAAATTACGGTCCCTCTTTGGGTACCCTAAATATTTGGTGCCGTATTATAGTAGGGACCCAAAAAGGGACCATGATTTTGACAACCACCCATGTGCCTGGGGAAGGTGAGGTGGACTTCCACGAATTCCTGCGGCCACCCAGCTGCGAAGTAATGTCGAAACCTGATAAGGAAACCTTGGGCCTTTATTAGGGCTCCTGATATGAATCCGATTATTTTTGGGTTATAGGCTCAGGGTTTCTTCATCAGGTTCCCTTCGGGTCGTTACGAAGGGTTAGGAAGCATTTGGGGTTTGGGATGTCGGTTTGAGGGGTCGGGAGGGCTTGGTGTTCGGGGTTCAGGGGTCTAGGGTGTTGGTTTTCAAGGGCTAGGGCTGAGGGCTGACGGGCAAGGGTGGTGAAAGGTCAGCGGTGGCAGTTCTAGCACAAAAAGAATGACAACGACTGCTGTTTGTTCAACAACAGCAGCAGCAGCAGCAGTGCTGCCAGAACCATCACCACCAGCAACAAGAGCTACGACTGCAACGACTACGACGACTAACTGCTAGTGCGAAATCTTGGCACCCTCCTTTTCCCCTTTGAACCAGGTGGTACTCCTCCCGATGCTTCAGTGAGAGCCTGCTGCTGTCGGATTCCGAGCGCGAGATTCGGGAGCTTGCAAAGACCTACGGCCTGGATGTCCACCTAGTTGACAAGGCGGGGTTTAGGGCCCTAGGATTTTGGGATGCTTGAGGGGTTCCAAGACAGCTACAGCAGACTCTTACACATGTCGCGTGCATACAGCCGAGTTTAGATTGCGCCCTGGGGCTCGTGTTCTTTCATGCATAGCCCGGCAGAATCATAATCATGTGTTTTGGGGGTTGTGGTTGATGAACCTTTATGGAACTGCTGTTCTTGCTGAGTCTTTTGTCGATAGATACAAGTTGATTCTTGTTGAGTGTTGCACAGCCGTGTACTGTTCTCGAGTATGTGTCTGCATCAGTGTGGGTTAAGTGCAGCGTGACATGAGACTGTTGGCGCTCCTCATCATCCGTTCTGATTAATCATTCGTGACTGTCTAAATAAGGCACTGTGGACTTTCATGTTCTAATCTTTCCCGGAATCATCATCTAGTGGTTGCCGGTTGCTTACTTCTCAATCTTCAGCACAGACACCAGTGGCTGTACAAGAAGGCTCTTTGTTTCTTGCGTCGTCTTTCGGGGTCTTATATGATTTTAGGTGCCTGCTACACGCTGTGCTTGATTCATTTCATACTTCTGATTTGGTGACCTAAGCTGCATAGATGTCCGAAAGCCGTGAGCACGGAACCCTGCGAAGACATAACACCGCAGCCCAAGAAGGTCTTCGAAATATTACCGACTTGCAGGTTTAAGCCTAGCCCCTAAACCCAAAACGACTATATCCGAAATGCTACAACCTCAGCCCTAACCCCACGCTGCAAACCTTTTGGGTTCAGGGTATCGAAATTCCAGCATCCTGCGGCCTACCTTCGCCCGAAAATAGTCAGGTCAAGGAGTACTTCGACGCGGCGGACACCGACGGCTCAGGACAAAGCTTAGATACATTGCACACAGTTTTTCTCGGGTGTTGGGTTTTATTCTGTCACATTCTATGACTTCGAGTATTGCACATGACTTTTACTATTTTATGTTACGTCTTGTTATGTTATGGTTATATAAATTACATTGGATTGTGTTGCATTGTATTGTACTGTCTTGTATGGTGCTGTGGTATGTATCGTATTATGTCATACTGTATTGGAGTGTGTGATATCATACTGGATTGTACTGTGGTTTACATTGTTTTGTACTGTATTGTATTGTACCATGCTTTATTATGTTTATTGTGTCATGTCATACGTTTTGCTTTTAGTATCGTGTTTCCTGGTACTGCGTTGCTTTAGTAGGAGCTTGCAGTGTTTCGTATTAACAGCGTTTCAGGTTTTATGCACACGCACACACACACACAGATATATATATATATATATATATATATATATATATATACATACATACATGTATACACACATGCATCTCGTGAAATATATTTTCTGTACCGAGTTCATACCAGGTCATATCATATTACATCCGTGCAGGTTAAACAGTCAGTTTGCATAATATACAATATACAAGTGTAGAACATGGCAAAAGAGAGTCGAATAGACTTTGATAGGATATAGCCTAGTACAATATACTATCATGGATCTTAAAACATCATGAATAACCAATGTAGTATATGAAAATATAACACCAGATGGTATTATGTTTAGATTGTTACTACCATGTTGCATAACATATGTTCATGTGCTACAATGGGATATTGTACTGCATTGCACTGTGTCATGTCCCCTCAGGTGCCGAAGGTCAAGGCCCTGGAATGCTTCAGTGTCCTGCACTCGAAGCGCCATGAACCCTAAACCCTAAACCCTAAACCCCCTAAACCCTAAACCCTAAACCCCCTAAACCCCCTAAACCCTAAACCCTAAACCCTAAACCGTCCATGAACTACCCCAAACCCCGAAGGACACATCCAGTTCGAGGAGCCGCGTGGCATCAGAGCGGTCAAGAGTATTGAGATGATGAGCTCCCGTTGGAGGTATGCTTCATTTCGTAGGAGTTTAGGATTTTTGGGGTTTAGGCTCCGGATAGTTTCGCTTGGTGTTGTTGCTGGATGAAAGTGAAGCGATGCTTGGCAATCCTACTTTGGGCGCACCTGGGGCAGTTTCGCATGCCGGAAGACTGTCCCAAAGCTTCAGGGCTGACTTTATGCCTCAGCCTTCAGTCATGGCTTTGGGTGCAAAGACTGAAGCCCCGAACGGTTCAACCGTAGCTTCGGGAAGCTCAGAATGAATGGAGGTCCTCAGGGGCCATGTGCGAAGTGGCATCCCACCATACGTACCCCCAGCAGCCCGAAACCCACATCCATGAACCAAGCCACGCCCTGGTAATGATCAGGTTTGCAGAGGTTCTACCGAAAATGCTCAAGCCCCTGGGCTGCACCTCCTGAGGATGAGATAGGGTTTAGGGTTTAGGGTTTGAGAACCTGCAAAGAGGGTTTGGGATCTTGGGGGGTTTTGGGGTTTGGGGCCCAGAGTTTCGGATTTGGGGTTCGGTGGCCCTGATTGAGTCGAACTTTCGCTACAGGAATGTGCCGGCTTGTGGTGGAGATTCGCGCTTTTTTGATGGGCCAAAACCCTAAACCCTAAACTCAGCAGTGTAGGAACTAGGAATTTGAGCAGGTATTAAGCAGAAGAGAGGTCCACCCCCCCAACCCTCTGATTTGAAGCCTGAGCTTGGACCTCAACAGAGATGGAAGGGTTCAGGATTTGGGATGTAGGGTCTGGGTTTAGGGCTTAGGGTTTTAGGGTTTAGGGGTTTCGGGTTTAGGCTTTTGGGGTTTAGGGTTTTAGGGGGTTTAGGTTTTCTGGGTTCAGGGTTTGGGTTTAGGTTCAGCTTCCGGGTGTAGGGCTTCGGGCTCAGCGGACGGGGGGGAGGACAGCGGGTTCTCAAACAGGACCCTACATAGGGGTTCTTGTGATAAGGACCAGACTATCCATCCACTAGGGGTACCGGTTCTAATAGCACAGAGGTTCTGGTAAGGAGCATTCTACCCCTAAACCCTAAACCCCGAACTCTAAACCCTAAACCCTAACATTCTTTTGCGCCTTCCTTTGCGGTCTCCTCCTCCTTCTCCTCCTCCTCCTCAGGGGTGAAGGGTTGGGGTCTCAGATTCACAAGGCTCTGGGTATTACATTTGCTTATATATACATAATTCACATATATATATATATATGTATTATGTATTAACTTATATGAAAACTGTACTCACAGCTATGGGGGTGCTTTGGGGCGCATGGGTTCAGGGGCTTAGAGCTGAGCTTCTTGGCATAGGGCATCGGGAGATGAGAGCACTCCTGCCAGGATCCCACGATGTAATGCCATCCATCACAGCCCTTGTTCTAAACCTTAAACCCTGCTGAAACTCTGGGGGTCTAGAGATGTTCGTGTAGTTTCCTCACAAGAAGAATGTGCCCCAAACCCTAAGTCCTCGTGCAGTTTACACTGTGAAGTCTGTACGTACGTACATACATACATGTGTATGCACAATATATCTATCTGCATACGTACTTACATAGTTATGCATTTTTGAATGATTGTTCTATTGGACTGTTCATTTATTGAGTTAGCTGTTTGTGATTTGGTTCTTCGTTTGTGCGACGGAGAGCATGTGGGGTCCTTCGTGATGGATGTAGAGTTATCGATTCCAAGCTCACGCTTTGGACCTTGCACTTATTTTTCTTTCAAGGTGCAGTGGCTCTTTCTGGGGTTTAGGATTCAGAGTTCAGCCTTTCAGTGCAGGGTGTAAGGTTTAAGGGTTTGGTAGACGGGGGGCTGAGTCTGTGCCCTGCCTCCGCTGCGTGTCGACCCCGTAGCTCTGACCCTCAAAGGGCTCCAAAGGTGGGATGAAGGTAGGTGGGATATTCCCACAGACGAGTCCTTAGATAAGGGATCCTTACTCCTACCTACCCTTCATCCCACCTTTTGTGGCCAGGAACCCTCATAGACCCCTCTAAAGGAACCTCAAGGGACCCTATCAGAAATCCAAGACCTTGAACCCCGAAGCCAACGTAGCTGCCGGGAGGCTGCCTGAGGGCTCCGAGCTCCCGGCATCACGTATCCGATTCTTCTGGATGGAGGCCAGGCTGCGTGCGTATGGAAGTTTTCGGGCTTAGTTATTATTATTGTTATTATTATTATTATTTTTATTTTTTTTTTGGGGGGGGCTGCGGGTTTAGAGGTTCAGAGTGTAAGTTGTGTGGGGAGTAGGCTTGAGGGGTTTTGGGTTTTAGGGTTTCTTGGGGCTGATGGTTTCGGGTTTAGGGTTTCCTTGCGCCTTGTGGGTTTGGGGTGGGTCTTCCAGACTTTTCGGGCTGTTCTCTGGCGACAGAGGTTTCAGAGTCTGAGCTTTTCTCGTCGGTTGCAGCATCTTGCATCTTACAGCCTGCCTTATGCTTCACCAGCGGCCGTTGCGGAAATGCATGTACACCATGGGTGACTGCGATGCCCCAGTAGAGCGGCGTTAGATGGTTTAAGACTTGGGAGTTTCCGAAAATAGGGGTACCTTATTTGGGGGTCCTTATAACAAGGATCCTACTATGTAGGGTACTATATTAGGGTTCCCTATATTCGGAACTCCCACTTGGGTTTACGGGTGGAGATCATGGCCTAGGCCTCCAGGGGCTTTCAAGGTTCAAGGGAGCCAGACCCCATCCCGGATACTGCAAGCTCAAGTTCCTGAGACCCTCCCCGGTGCTGAGGCAGATGTCAACCGGGACAAGAACATCGCTTCGGGCTTACTTTGTTCGTGGCACTCAACATTGCCCTGAACCTGCGAACCCTAGCCCCTCAAGTCCTAGACCAAGAACCCCAACACCCTCAACTTTCAAGCTCAACTCTAAACCAGAATGCCCTAAGCCCTAGAGCCTCAACCCTGAACCTTAAAAGAATTGAAGCCCTCAACCCGAAGCCCACGGCCATGGGGCATAAACCCGTAGTAATATTAGGGTTTAGGGTTTAAGGGTTTAGGTTTAGGGGTTTCTTGCCACCAGAAAATCGCAACTCTGCTAGCTGCTGGAACCTCTCTCAAGGTCTTTAGCCACTCTAGTCCGCTTCGAGCATGCTTCCCAGCTCTTTAGCCCAAAAAGCCGCTCCTGCCGTCTCAAATTCTCTAACTCCTACCTGTCGAGCCTTTTGCTCCTGCTTCACATCAATGTTCAGGGTTTAGGTTTTTCGAGCGGTGTGCTCTTGTGTTTCCTTCTCATGTCGCTGGTGAGTGGCTTGCTCCTCTTTTGCAGATCCTACAGCCCTTTGTTCTCTTTCTCAAAGTCTCCGGCCCCTTCGGACGGTGTTATCATATCCGTTTCTGCAGCTGTTTCTCACACAGTGTCTCTGTTTTTTGTCGGACGTGCTCGTCTTTCTCAAACTCTTTCAGCCCGTTTCGAGCAGTTGGCTCCTGTTTCTCAAAGCTTCCCGCTCTTTTTTCGCAAATCAGCGTCCCCAGTTCTTGTAGTTGGTTTCGAGAGGTTTGCTACTCTCTCCCCATGTTCTCTAGTCTCTCGGACCTGTGAATTGAGGCACCAATAGACGCCCGCCAGATCTGTGCAATCCCTTGGGTACGGCCCCCACTCAGTAATAGTTGAATAATATTCATAATATAGATGTATTAGGACCTTAATAGTAGCCCTATTATAGACTCTTACTTTAAGGGGGCAGTACCTAAGCAATCCCGCTCTGCCAACTCTGATTTATGGCGATCTCATTCTTTGGCCGAGGCATTCACGGAGTTCTTGTCCTGGTGGCTGAAGGCCCCATGCTTTGCCGAGCCCTTTTGGGTTTGAATTGGGCTTAGGAGTTTCGGCTCGGTGTGTAGATTCTAGATTTCAGCACAGGGACTGCGTAACAATTCTATCTCTCCCGAGACCCGTGCAGGTTTGGGTTGTGAAGGGTCACGTCACGAAGCGCATCGAAGCCCTGACTTGTTGCAATTCTACATCCATTCGAGTGGGGCCGGCGTATGCAGCACCTAGTGAAGCACAGTGTGAACATCTTTCGAAGACAGTGCTGGTGTTTTTGTTTGTTGAGTTTCTGCCGAGAAGTTTTGGAAGCTTAGGGTTCGGTTTGGGGTGCAGCGGCCAGGGCCACACTGCTACGAATTTATATTCTTTTCATTCCTGCTTGCATCATAATTATCAGTCATCAGTTAGCGAAGTAAACTTTTCTGGTTCGTTTTGAGGTCGGGTCGAAAGTGAACAGCCATGCCTGCCGGAACAGGCTTTTGAATCTAAGCTGCCCCTTCGCGCAGGATGCCTTGCAATGCAGCAGACGAAGCTTCCCCAATCCTATAAAGTAAAAGCCAGAAAGTTGGAATATGATTATCCAAACCCTTTATGGTAAATTATAAGGTATCCTACCCTGAAACCATATTCCAACTTTCTGGAGTTCCCTTTATCCGAAGTCTTTGGAAGTGGATCTTGCAGGGGCCCGTTTTCGTTTGCAAGAGTTCTTTGCTCCCGGCAGCATCTCACCAACGAGACCAACATGAGCGACTTCCTCCATATTCAGAACCCGGAGATCATGGATCCTCGGCCGTTTTATCTAGGTAGGGCTTTGGGACATTTTATATTTTCCCTTATTGGGCTTAAGAGGATCGTATTTACTAATATTTTTCAAAGGCTCTAAAAGCCCCACCTAGTTATGGCAATGGCAACCTTCAGATCATCGTAGACTTGAAGATTGGGAAAGCTGACAGTCTTGTGTAGCAAGTCGTCGTCCTTGCGCTATCATGCGATGGCCTTTAGATATCCACATTTGCAGCCAATCCACATTTACAGCCATCTTCTTCGCTTCACGTTCTTGTTGCTACTGTCTGTCTCTGCATGTGAGTATGTGAGTTTTATGACCACTGCACGGTACAACAGCTGACATTGAAGTCAGTCTATCTCCTTTCAACGGATTTTGCTTTAGTCTACTGAGCTTGATTCAGCCATCGTAGTGTCACGTCATTATGCATTTGTTTGGCTTAGTGCCACGTTGTTGTCATGCTGCATTGGGTTGCTGCCTCACTCCTACATTTCTCTAGCGATCTCGGAAAGGACTGCTTTACTTGCCCCTTACATTCCAGGTACAGTCTGATGTACCCTAACAGCCCTAACACTAAGTGAAGAGAATCTTGGCTTGCGCTATCATGCATTGCAATGGAACGAAGTGAAGCACGGTTAAGAATGATCAAAAATGAGTGAGAAGACCAGGATGAACGAACGCAGTGACAGGGATTGGGATTTTCTTTTCTTAATATGAAGAGTGTGTATTTCCTCTCGTTCCACTTGTCCTTTACACCCATCACAGGAACCACGTAATGATTGAGTGTTTGGCTTAATTGAATGAAGATAAGGCAACTAAGGAATGAAGTGAATGCATGCTTCTTTCAATGAGAACACGTGACCGAGAAACGACGAAAGAGCCCAGACATTACAGGTGTTCTCTGCTTGCAGAATCTCACCCTTATATCTTAGGTGTAGATTGAGTGTAACGTAAAGATAGTTATGATTCTCTGATATAAATCTAGATCGACAGGAATAACGCAAATCTTCGGTGCATGACTATAGTCTGTTTCCTCCTTTGTTTCTTTGTATGTGAAAAAGGACCAGTTCTGCTTAATTAAAGAAGACACAATGACATGAACGGAGTGAAAGTAAGCGTGGTTCTTTGAATGTTTTCCCGTTTATTGCCACCTCCAGGACTTACATTTGACTACAACCTTTATGAAGAGAGAAAAAAGACCACCATAATGAGAGTAAAGGTAAGGAATAGAACGTCGTGAAGAGAATGCACGCTTTTCGATCTTCATTTTGGGTTCTTTGAGAACGAAACGAGCCTTTTGGATGCTTGAAATTTACTGTTGTCTACCTCTTTTAAGATCCACAAGTTTTTCTCTCAGAATGTGAAGTGAAAACTTTCTTTCTTCTAATTCGAAGCAACATAATGAAGCGAGGTGTAAGCATGGTTTCGTTTAAGTCAAGCAGAGAAAGCAGAACGAAACACGAGACACACCCAGATTTATCATTACCTACAGCCACGAGACCCAGAGTCCCTAGAGATGAATGGTAACCGGTCAAAAACTAGGAAACTAATTGGGTGGTTGTCAAAGTTAGGGTCCCTTTCTGGGTCCCTAGTATAATACGGCACCTATTATTTAGGGTACCCAAAAAGGGACCATAATTTTGACAACTACCCAATTGTCTGATTCCATCACGATATTTCTAATCCACTGCCTGTTCGCATCTAGGGTTACTGCATTGCGGAGTGGCAGTGGCCGGCAGCAGCACACTGCTGCAAAATGCTTATTGCTGTTACCATGGGTGGGCCGACACTCCTACCCGTTGGTACGTGATTTCCCAGCTGCTTCACTTGCGATATGCACTCATGTCTCACTATCGTATCACAGCAGTGTAGTTGTGAAACAGTATTTGGTTTTCGCCCATCAACTTGATGGACAGAGCCTATATTTTGAGTATGGCCGTACCTAGAAGCAGTCATCGAGCTTCCAGAAGCCTGTCAAAGATCACTTGAGGTGAACTTCTATCGCTCCATGAGGTGCGCCGGGGTGCGACGGATTTCCTGGCAAGGGCTGTGCTGGAGTTACTGAGCTAGCAGCTACCATATGTCGTCTTCAGGAGTGGTGGGTTGCTGTAGCAAGGCTGCGCTTCGGGCAGAAGGGACCTTTTACCGCCCAAGAATACGACCGGATACCCCCCATGTGGTTACACTCAACATTACACTCTGCCCCGAGAACACCTTCCAATGTTTACGTATGAAGCCCCCCAGCAGTATTACAACGGCACCATAGGCTATTCTTAGATCAACCCAGGCATCTTGGGATGTGGCTTTGAATCTTCAGCTGTCAAGCCTTGCCTGGACCTGGCGACCGTCTTTGCTAGCATCGTTCTCCCTGGACCTCCTTACCTTACAAGTCCGGAGTCCTGAATGCTTGGCCCAGAACCCAAAACGCAAAGCCCGAAACCCTCAATCCTAAACCTGAAGCCCAAAGCCCTAATCCCTGAACCCGAGGCCTAAAACCTTCAACCTCCCCACCGAACTGGTTTCAGGGTGCAGGTTAAGGATTTAGGATTCGATCTTTTAGGGTTTCGGGTTGAGGTTTCAAGGGCGTAGGGCTCCTGAAACCCTCAAGCACCAGCTCACAATCTACTGGGACGGCGCTCGAGGCGGCTTGGAGAAGCGCATCTGGATCCAGCCCCAGTTTACGAAGAGTGCCTCGCCTGCTTTTCCTGGTGGAGGGCTAAACCCTTTTTCCTGGTGCAGACCCTCAGCAGCCTGGTGTAGGGGGCCTTAATACATAAGAATGGGGTTGGGGGTACATTACACTATAAGTACAATAAGGAACGTCTTCCAATGATTAAGGCCCTTACATTACGTACACAGTTTAGGGTTTAGGGTACACCGTGCCCGCCACTAGCATCTTCGCGAGCGAGCTCTGCAGCTCCGTTGTGACCTGGTACTCATACAGAGTAGTATAGGAGCCTAAATAATTGCTAATACTATTTTGGGGGTTCCTTATTCAATACAGGTAAAGTAGAATCGGCCCCAAAGCCCTATTCTAATTATTAAGCCGCATCTTAGCTACGTAGGCCTCCGTGGCCCTAAGCGCTGGGCTGTGAGGCTTGAGGATCTTAGGATCGGAGGTTCAGCTCAGAGGAGCTAGGTTAGGTTTCAGAAAGGGGCCTTAAGAACTACCGATCTCCTTCTTCCGATTGTAGTATAATATCACCCCAAAACCCTATTCTGAGTATTGAGGCTCCTATATTAGAGCCTTTAGGGTTCCGGCTCGGACTTGGGATTTGCAGCCCGAAGGTTTGGGATGTCACGGTTTCCTCCTTCCTGCGGGAAGGGAGTCGATCCTCTTAGCAGCTGAATGCGGGTCTTTGGGGTCCGAAGGTCCAAGGCGACTCACAGACTAAACGCTAAACCCTGGGCCCGACTTTAACTTACCAGACCTTATAATTGTGTAGAAACCCTACTATGGATTTTATAGGGACTCTCCCAAAAAGTAGGTTTTGGTAGCTTAAGGTAGGTCTAGGGGGTGGAGGGCCCGTGACCCCCCACCCAGGTCCACAGGCTTCTGTGCAAAAGGCAGGAACAGGAAAGGCCCTTCAGTGGAAAACCCTAAACCCTAAACCCTAAAAATGTTGCCCAGCTCAAAACCTGGAGTCATGGACATCGCAGCCAGTGCGCAGCAGGTTCAGAGCGCAGAAAACGCCAACACGAAAGGGATAAACAGCCTCAAAAGCCTGAGAAGTATGCCCGGTCCTCAACTCTAAAACCTAAGATCCGTGAAGAAGGGAAGGAAGGATGGCAGTAGCTTCCGCATTTAGCTTTACACTCTGTGTTCGTTTTCTCTGACTCTGTCATTATGGCGAGTTATGCGCCGGTGTACATGCATTCAGAAGCAGCAAAATACACAGATGGTGAGCCTTGTGTGGGTCTCTTCCGATGTCCAAAAGAACCGGGCAAGCCCAGGTGTTGTCGTCTGTCGTCCTTATCGTCGTTTGGCCCTCCAACTACCCCGTTTAGGACAGCTACTACGTTTAACGGAACTATCCTATCGAACCCCGAGGCCTCTGAATCCCAGGACCGAAAACCATGAAGCTGCAAATCCATACCCCCTTTGCACGGAAATAGGAGCCCCGATCCCTTAGCCGCCCTAAGCCTTATTATTGTTAGAATTGTTGTTATTGTTGTTATTAGTATTCTTCTTCTCATTGTTGTTATTCTTCACTCCTAAAAGATACATAGAAGTCCTCATAATTTCCCTTCCGATAAGCCTTTCTGAGCACAAGCTGTCTCTCAGCTCAGGCCCGAGCAAGAGAGCCCCCAAATGGAGCCGGTTCACCCCTCCGCCAGCATGATGACGGACAGGAGTTTCCTCCTGTAATATAGGGGCCTTAAATAATTACCTATACTATTTTTCGGGTTCCTTATTATAATTATCGTATAATATACCCAAAGCCTTATTCTGAGTATTAAGACCCCTACATTATAGAACCCCATTATAGATCCCTTATAGAACCTTTCCTGTTCTGATTATGAAGGCCCCTATATGAGGCCGTCCTTTGCGGGTTTTTTGGGGTGTACCGGGAAGTCTCCTCCTGCGGTAGGCTGCCGGCTCGGGACCTTATGGAGACCTTATGGAAACCCTAAACCCTAAACCCCTAAACCCTAAACCGTGGCCTAAACCCTAAACTCCGGGGTTTGCAGCTTCGTCCTCTAGCCGACGGCTCATTTGCAGAGGTTTAGGATTTTAGGGCTTAGGGGTTAGGCGTTTAGGGGTTTCAGGGCTTAGTGTACTTAGGGTTTAGGGGTTTAGGGTGTAGGGGTTTAGGGTGTAGGGGTAGAGGGTGTAGGGCTTAGAGTTTGGGGATTTCGAGGATTTCAAGTCTTGGCGGGTCTGCAGAGCCCGCGGCGCGACCGAAGTTGTACAGGGCCGCTCCCATGCTCTGCGCCTGCCGTCTCACCCTGAGGGCAAAGCTACCTCACCACCCCATGAGGACATGCTTGAACGAAAAGTCCGCATTGTCACCTCGGCCTTAGGGTTCAGGGCGAGCCCTGCGGGCTCAGGCCTGCCTGTGTCAAGTTCAAGCCCTGCAACTCTGACAAACCAGAGTGTATCCGAACCGCCCGCTCCGACACTAAACGTTGAAATGAGTTTGGACCGAGCCGTCCGGCGTGCGTGTGATGGGGTTGTTCCACAAGATTTCCGGAGATCTGCGGCTTGTGCCCTCATCGAATCTAGAAAGCCCCAACTCCGATCCTTCGTTGGAGTATCTTGGTCTGCTCACTGTGGGCTCCGGCAGCAAACCCTCGAACAAACCGTGGGCTCAAGGCGAAAGAAGCCCTCCTCAGCCTGAGCCTGTGCTTTCGGGCGGCTAGGGCCAGGGTTTCTCTCCCAGGGTTAAGGACCCGTACTAGGGGCCAATGGTTTCAACCTTAGGGTTAAGGCTTCGGCTTTGAAGCTCGTTTGCGCGTTGTAAAGGTTCTACCATGTCAAAACCGGAGCCAAAGCAATGTGCAAAGCCCCCCATCCGGGGACCATGGAGTTGCCCGCACCACCACGGAGCAAGTACGAAGAGGCGCATTGTCCAGAAAAATCGGGCTTACGGTGATCAGACAAATTTGGGGAGGGAGGGCGTTCTCGGCGCCCGGGCTCTGAGAACCACGTGATGGGTTGGCAGGGGTCCTGTAGTATTATGCTATTTTTAATAATATAGTATGATTAGTATTATTAGTGGCCCAACTATATCTGCAGCTTCATGATCAAGGACCTAAGTGCCGACTTAGGGCTGGGGTGGTTGAGGACTTCTTATTGAAGGTCCAGGATTTAGAATTGAGGGTATAGGACTTCTGCATTACCGCTGATTTGTCGTGAAAAGTTCAGCTTTGGTGGATCAGGGTTTTGCAAGCTGAATCTGCTGGATTGTCGTGTCAGTCCGATCTGGAGACATCGCAGGTGCCCATCCATTTGCCAGGCATGTCCCCTCTGTTCGAAACGTGCTCGAGACACCGGCCCCCACAAGTCCTAAAAGACTCAGACTAGACAAACCCGAGCTACCGACCCCCCGAAACAGCCCGATAGCCCGTCTTTCAGGTCCGCTGACGGCCCCTCGCTCCACGACGCAAGCCGAGGCAACCTCGCTTTTTCGCATGCTTTGATTTCGTATTGAGTGTGAGTTCGATCTCGTAGTGTTTCGGTGTCGCAAGCTACTCTTCTAATGCCCTGCTGCGACGGTTAGAAAGATGATCCGGCTGCTGGGCCCTATGCCCCCTGCCCCCCTGTCCCCTACCCCCGCCCCCTGCCCTTGTCCTCTGCTCCCTGCCCAGTATGTGCGTGATTTACATGCATGTAGAGTGTGCATAATATATAGATATGTACATCTACAGAGAGGACAACATGCACTGTAATTCTGTACTCAGTCTTCGCCAACTGGGGCAACATTTCGGACAGTTTTTTGCAAGGTATTTGTCGAGCTTGAGATTGGGTGGTTACATGCTTCGGTACTTTGCAATATGTAATGGTCAAGTACTGGGATTTGTGGAAGTAGGCTGACGGCCCGATTTGGTTCTTTCCGGGATGCCAGCGGCGGTACAGTATCCCAAATTATGATCCTCTTTTGCCGGTGAACCTTCGAGTTGTGCTAAGTTGCAGTTCCAACAATCCTCTAAACCCAGGCGCTCACTGAAAACTCTAAACCGTGAAATCACAATTCTCAAATCTCGCTGACAGTTCTGGCCGTCAAGAGGAAGCTTCAAAAGCAAGAAACCGGAGTGTTGAAAGCTGAGCGGTTGCGGCAATTGCATGTCCTGTTGTCCGGCTGAGCCCGAGCTTGTGCAGACAGGTGCCCTCTCAGAAGCTTAGGCACCTGAACTTGCCTTACATCAGGTATGCCGCTTGGACCGGTGAATACTGCGAGAGAATCTCTCTGCCATCTCTTGCGGCTCGAGCTGCGGTTTACTGCCAAATTTACCTAGTTGTTTTCGAGATGAGTTGTTGCAATGCGAAATTCTTGCTGCTCGGCCCTTTTCAGCAAAAGTGCTAAGGCCATCCGAAAGCTAGTTTGGAATCTTTGGGTTCGTGGATGGGTGAGGGCAGCGTGCCCAGCTTGTCTGACTTGCTCTCGCAAGATTGGTATGTCTGGTCTTGGGGATTCTGGGGTCACGGTGCGCGCATTGTTGTTTCGAGCGTACATCGCACCTCAGCCGCATGAGCCTGCCGACCCTTAGTTTGGCGACCTGATGCTGAGGTTGTTGTTCTTCCTTCGGGTTGTCGTCGAGAACCTCCGCGATGGAGCAGAAAGCTTTGCTCTGGAAGATGAGGATTGGGGTCGACGCAAGGGGACGACCACCACGACAATGGAGCCTGCTACCAAGGAAGAACGGCTGGCTGCATGGTTGGCAGACAAAGATGTATGCTCTCGGTGGGGTGCCGTGAGTGCGACAAGTGTAAAGAATGCTAGCAAGGCTGTATGCGAGTGCCCAGAACGGAGCTGGTCAGTCTCGCTTGGCATCTCAATCAGGTGTGGTATCAGGCGTCAGTGCTCTTCTCTCCATCGAGTAAGTCGGCAGTTTCACCCCATTGACACTTGCAAGGAAGAGGGTGGCGCTTGCGGATTCTGGGCTCCAGGATGCAAGTGTCTGCCTGATACGGATTGCAATGGAGAGCTGAATGAAGCATTAGCTACCGCCACGGTCGGTGTCGCGGCTGTTGACTTTTGTGCCACGCTGCTAGACGCTGTCGAAAATGGTGACAGCTGGAAACAATTCAAAAGGCGGGCAAAGTTTTTTCTGAGGATGGCAAACGCTGCTCTAAACCCATATATGTATTGGAAGAATGGTGGCTACAATCCGCATTATGCTGATGCTAGAATTGCACAGAAATTGGCGAACGAGACCAAGGACTTGCTTGCCGAACATGATGCAGAGGAGTACTGCCAAGCAGCCGCAGCCGGAATTGAGAATGCCAGTGATGCGGCTTTGGACCTTGTCAATAATGAGACCCTTCTCGCCGGTGATGTACGGGGGCCGGACCGCTTGAACCTGATGAACACTTTGCAAGGACAACCAAACACCACCTGGCAACACTCCTTGAGACATGTTTGCAAAGAGGAGTGCAGCGACATTGTCAGGGAAGTGAAGAAAGAGGCGGAACACATGTTTGTTGAACAGCTGGGACACACGCATCCATTCCAAGAGGTATGTGCGCACTTTGTGGTGCGGAAAGTCGAGAACAAAGTGCTGGGGTGTTGTGCGTATCAGTGCGGCTGGAACAACAAGACATGCACTCTTTGGCCATTCATGGCCGAGGCAGAGAGAGATAGTTGGAAAAGCGAGTGTTGCTCGGAGTACAACACGGTGAGATTTTCTGAGCGGGAGAAAATGTGTAACAGTGTCCTCCAAACAGACGATGATCGAAAGCTCCTCCAAGAACATGACAAAGAGCCTGCGGATCCAGGCGAGTCGTCTGAGGTTGGCCAGGAACAGACTTTGACTTGGACTGCGAAGAGTGTTGGCGAGCGCTTCGGCGCAATCGCTTGGGCACAGGAAGGTGCAGAGGTTGATCCAGATTTCCTCAAGTCACAGCCGCTGTCGGTTGAAGAAGGCGAGAGCATGGGTTTCTGGCGCCTCACAGCAAAGCCGACATCGACTTCGGTGCTGCAAACCGGGACTGTCTGTGATGATCCTCCCCCTGGATGCGGTTTCGATAAACAGCAGGAATACACGAAGTGCTTGGAGAGCCGGAAGTGGAAGTTCCTACCGCGAATGCCGGCCGGGCGGGTGAAGACGGAGACGCACAATGGCGATCCCCTTCGCACAACCTCTGCCTTAAAGTGTGAGAGTCATGCAACCAGCAAGAGCTCCCAGTATGCTTTTCTGGACATGAAAGAGGGCGAGTGTCGCGTTCTGAACCAGTGCGAGTCTTGTGCTCATGGAAAGGACATTGCGCGGAGTCGTTACAAAGATGTAATGCAGGCGGCCTTTATACGTGAGTTTGACAGATGAATGCAGAAGTGTTCCAGTACGAGCTGCTCCATACATCCGACGTGGCTGGGTTCGAAAAGTTCGCTTCGTGTGACCCGTGCTTCGTAGTAGGACCTGCACTTTGCACTGCACATGCACCGTAGCACTTGAACATTTGCGTTTAGCAAGATTCATGCGAGAAAGTTGGTTGACACCCAAGCTAGTACCCTCCCTTTCCGCTTGAGCCCAGACGTTCCAGACGTATGTTCAGGCAATCGACAGGAGGCTGGAACCTAAGGGGTGGCAAGTCATGTAGGTATTCAAATTTGCAGACTGTAACCATGCACTGACGATCGGAAGTATGTCCACCGTGCGTGCTGTCTTACAACCCCTTCTTACAAACCCTAAAACAAGCCCTAATCCCCCCCGATCGGTTAAGCGCATCGGGCCAATCCCTCAAGCTTGATGGCAATCCTAAGGACACGTGGGAGACACAAAAAAAGTTCAGAGAACGAACACTAATCCCCGAACCCCCAGCCCTGAAGCCGGAAATCCTGGAACTTCGCATTCTATACCCGAAACCCTGAACCCCCCCCCAAAAAAAGAACCCCAATCCGAAAGCTTGAGCCAGAAGCTTTTCAGGTTTCTCCAACGAGACCTGGCGGAAGACCTTGCCAGCTGACTTTGGAGACCTTGAAGCAAAAGTCCCGATGCGAAGGGTCACACCGGTTGAGAGTTCGGGGTGTGGGTAGTAGGCTTTTGGGTACTCGGGGTTTCTGTTTGAGGGTTTATGGGTCATCTCGCAGGAGATCTTGGAAGAACCCGATCCCGTGCATCTTGGACTTTGTGCCTGAGGGCCAATCCCTGTAATTGCCGGCGCTACAGCCCAAGCGCCTTAAGACGCCAATCTGGGCCACAAGTCTTAAAGTCCGCGTTTCCTACTTTTCCTTCCTAGCGAGGTGAAATTCGAGGAGCATGAGACCCATCTTGGGTGGTTGCATCAGCCGCAGGTCTGCCGCGGTTTAGGGCAGGTCCAGCTGTTAATATTCAGGCAGAAATCCCTTCTGTTTGGGTTGTGCCACTGCGAGAAGGATCCTGTGTTGCATGCCATACTCTGCGAGCCTTTGCAGGCAGAGGGCATGCTGCAGACAGTGTGATTGCAGCCATTTGCGGCCCAAACGGAGCGACTTGCAGCGTTCCCAACAAACTTGAAGTCTGACATATGCTAGAATCTTGACTGCAATTATAAAGGATTTTGGCCTTCGCTTTATGAGCATTGTGCATGAAATTCACGGTGTGGCAGGTGACTTCATGCCTGTGGGCGGTGAAGCTGTTGTACTCAGTCACCGAAGGTGTTCGCACAGATTGGCAAGCTGAAAAGACAAGCGCCAACCACATCAGTTGCCTAACGAACGCAACTGTGACGCTGGACGCAGATTCAGACTGGTTTTCGTCGTGGTCACGTTTAGGAGCCTAGACCCTTAAGACTAGGACTTTAGGCAGCGTTTCATCTTGCAGCGTTCATCTCGAAGGACAAGCCATTCAGAGTTCGACTTTCCTTCTCTGATCCTTGATGACCCCGGCTTCAGCTATTTCCGATCCTTAGAATTTTTCCTCGCGCATGACGCGTTCTGTGGCCAGCCGCTTACGGAGGTTACCTTACCGAGGGTGGCCAAATCCCTGGACGTGAAGAAGGCCCAGCTCAGGCAGCGCCTCAAGGTCAAGCAGCTTCAACAGGGGCTCAAGTCAATATCTAAAACGGACGAGACATTTCTCCGGCAGGAGTTGAAGATGTTTGCCCAGGCTGAGGATGCACATGTCGCTCCAGCTGTAGAGCTTCATATGTTCCCTTCGGATATGCAAAATCTCAAGGCTCCGTGGAGAGTGTTGCTCATACCTCGAGCCAAGGAAGTTTTTGGGCAAAGGCTTTTCTTGTGCCAGCAAGCAACGCAACAGGAACCATGCATTGCAGAGCTGCAGTTTGAGCCGTTGCCTTTCCGACTGCAGACATGGTTTGGCTACTGGGATTCTTATCTGGATACCCATAGATCTACACCAAACTCAGTTCTTCTGCTGGCCGAAATAGGCTTGGTGACAGGCGTCGCGGCTTTTGCCACAAGCGTGGTGGTCATCACCGTGATCTGGTGGGGCCTGGGCCACTCAAAGGACAAGTCTGATTTGGCAGCGGAGTTTTTGCAGGCAGAATATCCCAAGCAGTACCGCTTGATCCAGCATGCTTGTCCAACTCCCGATGCTGATTGTAAGGGTGGACAGCAACCCCTAGAGGCAGGTACGGAAGTGGAGGTTCTCGAGGTGAAAATTGACCAGCGATGCTCTGGACTCAGCGCCGTCGCCTGCGGAGACTGGGAGGAGCTTCTCCGCAGGCTACGCGGGCGGTCGGGAACTGCGGTTTGGGGCCGCATAGAGTCGTGCGATCAGCAGAGTTGGCTGATGCTGTGTGATATAGATGCTGGGCTGGTGAAGGTCATTGAGAGCCAGGTGCAACTCGACGCAAAATATCGGGCACTGCCCATCCTGGTCCCGTCATATTCCACGTTCATCGGCGAGACCTTAGTTTTGCTAACGTCTTTCTTATCTTCTGTCTGGTGTGTGGTGGAGACAGTTGGCAGAGTTTCGGCTCTTGTGCTGGTGTTGCAGCTTTACTTGATACACAGCTTCGTCCTGAAGCAGCGCAGAGACATGGTTTCGCTGGGGTTGGAGTACGAGAATTTGCTGCAGACGCGTGGAATGTTGCTCCAGCTTCCAGAGAGGTACACAGAATCGCGCATAGTCTATTGTCTAATGTCTTCAGCGGTGGTGCAAGTTGCCCTGTATGTGTTCGGACAGTGGCGTGCAGCACTGAACTTCATCGTCAGCTTCCTTGTGTTTGTTGCGCTGCATGTTCAAGCTGTCCGGACAGTCATTTCGGGACTTGGTTGCTGGAGAACCCCCCAGATGGAAGTGAGTGAGTTTCATGCTTTCCGAACTCAGCAGCTGGAAAGAACTTTGGAGAGACCAGCGAAGCTCTCTGTCGACACAGCGAGGAGGTGGCTAGCATTTCAGTGCGTCACAGTGCTCTTCCTGTTTGTGGGCATGATGGTCCCAGCCTGAGCCGCATGTTTCTGTTTGTCCAAAAGGCATTGCTTTTGAGGGCAACGAGCATTAGCTTAAGATTAGGAAGTAAACTTTTGATGCATACCTGGGCGGGAGCGGAATCTGCTTCACTGGACGTAGCCATCGCACTCCTGTTGAACTTCTACCTGAGCAGCAACTCCAGGCTGACGACTCAGGGCTTGGCCTCTTGTAGGCATCCAAGCATGAAACTACGCCTGCCTCTGCAAGTTCTCCTAATTGGCCTTCAGCATGCCCCCCCCGATGCTTTGTGCCTTCGTGCATTTGCGCCTTCGTGCCTTCGCTTGCTTCCCGCGCTTTGCCCATTCTTCGGGTACTTCGTGCCTGGGCGCTTCATGCGCCTTCTCACTTCGCGCCTTTGCGTGCTTCGCGTCTGCATGTCACCTCCTCCTGTTTGAGAGGGGATTCCCTGCGCCATCCTGACGTTCATCCCTTTCTTCGGTGAAGCGCTGCATGATCTCCATCAGGCACAAGAGCCATCTAAACCCCGAGCAAGGGTCTCAGCTGCAAAGCTTCACGGTTACACCCACATCCCATTTCATTGCAGACCAGGTTCGACCCCGTGTGAACAATGTTGCTGTTTCGATGCATGTCTGCTGTAAGCCTCCAAAGGAGAGCCGACACAACATACGGAGGTGCTGACGTTGTCAATCGCTGTCGAAGTGCCTTCGAATGGCGCACATGCGAGGGACGTTGAACCTCAAACTTGGACTACCAAGGCTGTGGTGTTGACTTCCTGGGATTCTTGTTACTTGCGTGGGGAGCTGATGCACCAGAGCTGGAACCGCGGCTACCTCGTTTACCCAGCGGACGCTCGGTCGACTCACAGCACTCTGCTGCTGGATAGCAACGCAGATTCCTTGACTGTGACTCTGGAGAGCGGTCCGCATACCCGCGACATGTTTGTGTCAGTGGAGCACCCCCTGCTCAACCAAAGTGAGCCTACGCTCGTGCCTTCGGCTACAGAGTATCAAGTCTCTCTTCCGCAGGGACCACTTTATGGCAAGATTAAAGTATGGACAGTGGGTGTTTATTTCAGCACACACTACACGGTGCACATCCTTCGGCTCGACGAGACCATGAATGTAACCCTCAGCAGCTGGAATAGGTTCCCTTCGGAGCAGCAGAAGAATGAACATGGTGACACATCGTTCGAAGAGGAGAGGCGTGTCCAGTATTTGCAGCAAAACTCCCTGTGGTACGTGCCAGACCTTGACATGGGACACAATGCCAGCCTTCAAGTGCGAATTCATCCTGTTATTTTTGCGCCGCTCTCCTTGCACAGGAACTTGCCGGAGGTGCCACAAGTGACAGACACTGCCTGCGAGTGCGGCGACATCAAGGATGGTTTTGGTGATGATTGTGCTTTGCAGAAACCTGTGGAGCAAGCCAGGTCAAGCTACTGCATTTACTTGTTAGCCACAAAGCCAGAGATTGAGCTACACAAGGGTAAGGCTAGCGTTGCAGGTGTTGGCTGTGACATTGTGTCGTGGCTTGTCAACACCACCGTGAGTGGCAAATTTGTGGGCCTTTCGTCGGCTGGATTACGGCATGCACGCATTGACGACGTGGGGCTGCTTCCTTTCGCTCATGTGACCCGGAGACATTTCAATATGTACGTGGTTGGCTCAAACACACACACACATATATATACATATATATATATATATCTATATATATATCTATATATATATATATATATATATATATATATATATATAAATATATATATATATATATATATATATATATATATACACATACACATACATACGTAATATATACATGTACAAACATACTAATACATTGATATTTACAGAGAGCACCATTCACTTCCTGTGAATCCAAGACCAGATGAGGTCAAGACCCAGCAAGTCCACGGTATCGACAGCCGGTTCTCTATCGATCTTCCACCCGAAAGCCTCATGCAGGAGGCCACTCAGCTTTTGATCAGCCCGACGCCCGATGCAACAGATGTGGAAGTACAGACAATTCCTCTCAGGGTGGTTTCTCATGCGCCCCCTATTTCATTGATATTCAATGCAACCCCGGCAGCATTCCTGCTGCCCGCCTTCGACAGCCAGGATCTACGTTCCGAGTATCGGCTCTGTGGTGGGGCAAATGCCGCCATAGACAGACTCTCAGCACTTGTTCTGGACTCTCGGTTCCGAGTGGTGAACTCGAGCATCTACAGCAGTGCAGACTGCAATGGAGGGCATACGAAGGAACAGCGTGTAGACTTTCGCGTCGTCCGGAGGGATGAAACCTGCTCAAGACTCTGCCCAAAGTATCGTCCACGAGGCCCGAAGTATGATCTGGCTGTGATCTACTCTCCTGCCGAATGTCTTCGCGAGGCAATGAACCTTCGAGACTTGACCTCCCTGGTGAGTGTCTTCCAGTACATGGTATCTTCATCAGGCACATCCTCGCGATAAGATACTGTCTTCGTGTTTCCTCTTCTCCATTGTACTCTCTTTGCAAGAGCCATGCATGCCATGTGTAGTAGACCCGGGCAAGGCACATGCGCAGACGAGAGCGGTGTATGGCATTTCATTGTGGGGATGAACAAGCCTGCTGCCGTTACCAAGCTCCTCGAAGCAAAAGCCAGTCCTGACAGCACCAGCCGTGGCGAAACGCCACTGCGAATTGCCGCGGCGGAGGGGCGTGAAGCGATCGTGCGGCTCCTCTTGGAGAAGCAGGCGAAGGCAGGAACAATCTGTGGTGTACGGTGTAATCTCTGCAATACTTGATAGCTTGGGGTGAGATACTGTAAGGCATGTCTGCTTCAAAATTTATCGTGACAGGTGAACTTGAACAACACGGACGGCGAAACGGCTCTGTCAAAAGCTGCTGACAACTGTCATCCGGAGGTTGTTGGAGCCTTGCTGGATAAGGGCGCCGATGTCAACGTGCAACGCAAACCCCGCGTTGGGTCCGACTCTTGCCTGTTGGAACATCCCTCCACCCGTATTGTTGGGCGGCACTTGGGGGCAGGCAGTTAGCTCACGTTAGCTCTGTGTGCTTGCATATTTGAGGAGCGCTCCGTGCCGTGTGATCCAACACCACTGGTCTCGGTGCTGACAGCCGCAGAATGCTACATGGATAGTCGCGGCATGCCAAAGATGCTGACTGTGACGAGTCTTCTCAGAGCTGCAAATGCAACATTAAGAGTTGGGAAGTGTGATTTCAGAGGCTGGGAAAGACAAACGAGCTTGGCAATTAAAGGGGTTACGTGCATTTATTGGCCACAGACACCCTGTCAGGTTACGTGCTGGAAATTGCCCTGCAGCAGGCTCGCCTGGACGTCGTGAAGACTGTCTTGGAAGAAGCAAGCCCTGCTTTGTTTGGCGATGAGGTCAAGGAAGCATTTGCCAATGCCATATTCGAAAGTCCAGTGTCTTTCATTGAGGAGGTCACCCCGCTGCTTGCCCACAAGGGCATGCCGATGGATTCCGTTGTGTACGATGAGCCAATGATCGCCGGGGCCGTCCAAAGATGCAGTGTGGAGTTAGTTGACTTCTTCTTAGCGATGAACGCCACGCTTTCCCGAGCGCTTCTGAAGAACACGGATGAGTGCAAGGACACAACGGTTCGAAGCAAGATCAACAGTTTGTTGCAGCCAAAGGCGCAGACGCAGCGGCTTTGATTTTGGCCGCTCGTGGACCGCAGACAGACCGAGGCTTGGACACACAACGCTAGTGTGACTTGCATTGAGCTTGGTGAATCAGTACGAAGCAATAGCTGCACAGAATGTGGAGACAAAGGCTGACGGTCATGTGAGGGAGTTCCAAAGGGCAGAGCATTGTGAGCTGCAAGTACATATCTTGCCGTAGTTGAGCCCACGTGATCGTATTCATGATGCAGCTGGTGCCTCCTTCATGAAAGTCTTCTGAGCTGTTCCCTGAGCTGCGCCGCTTGAACTCTGAATGCTGACATATGTTTTTTGTCACTCGCTCGCTCCCTCACTCTCTCTCCCTCAGTGCTTCGCAGTATGGTTTTGGTCAAATATTGGTTTCAGGAAATGGGCTGACCACCCCGATCTGGTTCCTATGACATTTTTTCATTTTTTGCCGGTGAACAGTCTTCTTGTGGGCTCCAAGACTTCTCTAAGGCCCCAGACCGCACACCCTCACCCTGAACCCTGAACCCTGTTCCCCGTAGATCCTCAAGCCCGTCACCGAAGTACATGGCTGACAGTTCTGGCTGACGGTCATGAAGAAGTTTCAACAGCCAGAGTGTTGAAAGCTGAACGGTTGAGGCAGCAGCATGTCCTGGTGTACAGGTGCCCCTGTCAGACAGCTAGGCACGTGAACTTGCCTCTTTGCCATCTCTGCGGCTCGAGCTGCGGCTTACTGCCAAATTCAGCCAGTTGTTTTCGAAATGAGTTTGTGCAATGTGAAAGTTTTGCTGCCCGGCCAGTTTCAGTAACAGTGCCAATGCCTTCTGCCAGCTAATTTTGTATTGTGGCGGTTGGGCGGAGGCACAATGCCCAACTTCTTTCATTTGTTCTCGCCAGATTCGTTTGTCTGGTCTTGGGGACTCTGGGGTCACGGCCTGAATGCCCAATATAAAGCTTATAGGGAGAATTGAGTGCTTCTGGAGCTGACTGGGATGTTGCCCCCTGTCGAGCTTACATTGCATTTACATGTGAGCCGCATGAGTTATGCTCAGTTTTAGTTTGGCGACCTGATGCTGAGGTTGCTGTTCTTTCTTTGGGTTGTCGTCGAGAGCATCCGCGATGAATCAAGAAGCTTTGCTATGGAAGACGGCGACTGGTTTTGGGACAAGTCGACGACCACCACGACAATTGAGCCCGCTACAACGACAATGGAGCCCGCTCCCAAGGAAGAAAGGCTGGCTGCCTGGCTGGTAGGACGCGATGTTTGCTCTCACTGGGGTGCCAAGAACGCTACAAGCCTACAGGACGGCAGCACGGCCGTATGCCAGTGCCCTTCCAGCATCTCAATCAAGTGTGGTGACAAGCGTGTACACTGCTGGTCACAAGGAGAAGGTCAACAATTTCACCCTGTTGACACTTGCAAAGAAGAGCGTGGCACCTGTAATTTTTGGGCCCCAGGCTGCAGATGTCTGTCTCATGAAGCTTGCAAAGAAGAGATGGATTACGGACCGGCCCTCAGGAACGTTGGTGTTGCGGCTGTTGACTTTTGCTCCCAGCTGCTACACATTGTCATGGTGAGGGGACAATTCCTCAGACGGACAATGTTTACGTTCAGGAGGTGGGGCGCATATGCTGCGTCTTTTGTGAGGAACCAGTCGGGTTATAATCCACATCATGCTGACGGCGAAGTTGCCAAGAAATTGGCGGATGAGACCAAGGACCTGCTAGCTAATCATGATGCAGCCAAGTATTGCCAAGCAGCTGTAGCCGGAATTGAGAATGCCAGTCGTGCAGCTTCGGAGCTTGCAAGCAATGAGCCTTTCAGTGCCGATGATACGCAGGGACCGGATCGCTTGAATTTGATGAATGCTTTGCAGGGACAACGAAACACCACCTGGCTACACTCCTTGAGACATGTTTGCAAAGAGGAGTGCAGCGACATTGTGGGGGAAGTGAAGAAAGAGGCGGAACGCATCTTTGTTGAACGGCTGGGACACACGCATCCACTACATGAGTTGTGTGCGCACTTTGTGGTGCGGAAAGTCGAGAGCAAAGTGTTGGGGTGTTGTGCGTATCAGTGCGGCTGGAACAACAAGACATGCACTCTTTGGCCATTCATGGCTGAGGCAGAGAGAGATAGTTGGAAAAGCGAGTGTTGCTCGGAGTACAACACGGTGAGATTTTCTGAGCGGGAGAAGATGTGTAACAGTGTCCTCCATACAGACGATGATCGAAAGCTCCTCCAAGAACATGACAAAGAGCCAGCGGATCCAGGAGAGTCGTCTGAGGTTGGCCAGGAACAGACTTTGACTTGGACTGCGAAGAGTGTTGGCGAGCGCTTCGGCGCGATCGCTTGGGCACAGGAAGGTGCAGAGGTTGATCCAGATTTTCTCAAGTTGCAGCCGCTGTCGGTTGAAGAAGGCGAGAGCATGGGTTTCTGGCGCCTCACAGCAAAGCCGACATCGACTTCAGTGCTGCAAACCGGGACTGAGTGTGATGATCCTCCTCCCCCTGGATGCGTTATCGATAAACAGCAAGAGCACACGAAGTGCTTGGAGAGCCAGAACTGGAAGTGGCTACCGCCAAAGGTGGCTGCGAAGGTGATGGCGGAGACGCACATTGGCGAGCCCCTTCAAACAACCTCCGCCTTGGAGTGTCAGAGTCGTGCAACAGCCAGTCAGTCCCAATATGCTTTTCTGAACATGAAAGCGGGCGAGTGTCGCATTCTGAACCAGTGCAAGTCTTGTATTCATGGAAAGGACATTGCAAAAAGTAGTTACGAAGATGTGATGGAGGCGGCCTTTGTGCGTCTGTTTGACAGATGAAGGCTGCGACTTGCGAGCATAAGCTGCTACACATGTCCGAAGCCAAGCCATGAACGCTGCGTTGGAAAAGTTTGCATCTTGCGAGGCTTTAGACATCTGCAAACTAGGCATTTGCCGCAATGAATGACAAGTTGTGGCCAGCAAGATGCGTGTGAGAAAGTTGGTGGATGCCCAGCCGATCACCCTGCCTTCCCGCTCGAGTCCTGACGTCCCCAAGGCATGTTGGGCAAATCGGCGGGAGGCTGAAGGCTGAGGAAGAAGACGTGCATGAGCATGAGAAGGCATAGCAGTCGACCCGCGATCCACCTTCAAAACGCGACAGTGTCAACGAAGCTTTAGCCATGAATCCGAATTCCCCCATCCGGGGACCATGGAGATTCCCCCGCGTGTGCATCGGGCACACACCACCACGGAGCAAGTACGAAGAGGCGCATAGTCCAGATATCCAGGCTTACGGTGAAGGGTTTAGTGTCTGTAGCTTCGTGTTTCGAGGCTTTTGACCCCAAGTGTTAGGTCAGGGCTAGGGTGGTTGAAGTTGACGACTTCTTATCAGGATTTAGAATCAGTTAAGGTTTTTGGATTTCAGAGATTCCAGGATTTGTGGTTTAAGGTTTTCAGATCTGGTGGAGCAGTGCAAACTGAATCTGCTGCGGCTTTGGATTGGGGTGTCTTGAAATCAGGTTAGGTTACCGAGCTTCGTTGGTGGCGGAGACATCGCACGTGCCTATCCATTTGCAAGGCATGTCCCCTCTGCTAGAAACATGCACGACACCCGCCCCCCCCCCCCCCCCCCCCCCCACAAGTCCTCAAGACCAAGTCCTCAAGACCCTAGAAGTGTTCAAGCCGCCCTAAATCGGCGGCGCGACCGCTATTTTCAACCGTGTACCCCAAACCCTAAATCCCAAAGCCCCAAACCCGATCTACCGACCTCCAAGCCAGCCCGAGATTTAAAGGTTCCAAGAGCTCTTCCTTGGCTCCGCTGCCGGCACCTCGCTCCACGACGCAAGCCGAGGCCGCTGTTTTTAAAAGTGAGTTTTTTTGCAAGACTTGACTTTGGACTGAACGTGCCTTCTATCTTGTGGTGTTTCGGGTTTTGCAACTACTCTCCTCATGCCATGCTGCGACGGCAAGCTCCGGCTCCTTGTGTGTGCGTGGTTTAAAGTTTACGTGCAAAGTCTGTGTGTAAATATCTACACAAAGGCCAACACGTAGTCTAGTTCTGTACACTATCTTCGCCAACTGGAACAAGGGTTCGGATAGTTTTGCAAGCTATTTGTCGAGGTTGAGTGGTCACATGCCTTTTGGATCAGTGCTTTGCAGTGTGTCCGGGTCGAATACGGGATTTCAAGAAGTATGCTGACGACCCGACTTGGTTCCTTCGGGATGCCAGGTGCGCGTACAGCGTTCCAAATTATGAACCTTCTTGCCTTCGAACAGTCTTGTTGTGCCACCCTAGAACTTTAAACACTATTATAGACCCCTAGATCCTCAAAGCGCTTACCGAGGTAGATGGCCTTTGCTTGCCAAGCATCATCGTCGCGGTGGAGGAGGAAGCAAGTCGGATGGCTTCTTGATTGCCGGTCCTGAGGTTCCTAGCTACCCGTTTAGGGTTTAGGGTTATGTTCCCTAGTTTATTGCTTGTCGCTGTTTTTCCTTCGAACTTCCCGCAGGGTGTCACACAGCTTTGCATACAGGGTGCGGTGCATTCCAGCCGCAGCAGCAGCAGCAAGACCTTCAACACAACATGTCAGCATCAGACCCGTGATTAGTGCCTTCCACTTCCCCTCTTCCTTCTCGCATACGGCTTTTCGGGTTCTTTGATGCTGCTGTTGTATCAAGTTGTACGAAAATTTCGTCTCGGAGAAACGAGGGTCCCATGTTTAGGATGTAGGTGTAGAGGTTTAGAATGTATTCAAGAGTGCATTGAGACTCGTTTGGTTTGGCGGGCTCACTGGAGCCTTTGTTCCTTGTTTGCATTCAGTTAAAACCATTTATTTCTTTCCAGTTAGCATCATTGTCGGTTTTGATCCCCAGATGTACGCATCAGCCTGCGAAGCCACGCCTGAAGGCTCAACCCTTGCCCTTACTTATGGCCCCTGTCTCGGATGCTTTCAACGGCGCAGGGCTGCGTGCAGTGGGCCAAAAACCGGAAGCCGAACCCGAGACCAGGAACGGGAAACTCTGTCATCATGTTGTGTGCTACCATCACGTGTCTTCAGGGTGTCTGAGTAAAAAGGCAGTTGAATGCCTTGCTGATGGTTCAGCGATGTCTGTCGGTTATCAGCTGTAGGTACTCCTCGCCTCTTCTATTGCTGCAATGCGCGCGCATGAGCCGTCTTTGGAACCTTCGAACATCAACTTGTTGGCTCATTAGGATAATAGGCAAGCTGATCGAACTACTGCGGGACCGTTCCCATACCGTGTGGTGCTAAGCAAGGTGATGTTCTGAGACTTCCCTTTTCAGTGCAGGTTTTAAGGAAGCAGTGCGTTAAGTACGTTGGGATACTTCTGCGTTACATGATGTCACGTGGGTACTGCGGAACGTTTGACCAACAGCAGTTGAATGCCAAGAACTGATCGGTTGTTGCGTTCATGTTGGACGCACTTCTCGACGAGTTGAAGTTGGAAGGAATAATTTGCATTTTGGTGCGGGCGATAAGACAAGATTTTGCTAAAGTTGATCTTGCGCCACCCCTTCACACTGGTGCACAAATACTTGGAGCGAGAGATCAGAGGCAATGTCCGATAACGATATGGAACTGCATCATCGTCGTTGCGTGCAAGTTGAGAAGTGGAGATTTGCAAAAACAGTTTCCTGTCAAAATGGGGCTGGCATTGTTCCATGTTGTGGTGTCGAGTTACTATAACTACCCAATTTCACCTGTAGGTGCTCGATGCAGTTCAGCCGCGGATGCTGCGTTCAACTGTCCGCTGAAAGCATTAATGCTGAGGAAGAATGGCGGACGGCAGTGAGCGCATGAAGCGGCGCTTGCTAGCAAAGACCCCGAAACTTCCAGCCCGAAGCTCCGTACGGAACAGAGTTGAAGAATTACGGGGCTTGAGATACGGGCCCAGAACCCCACCACGGCGGTGCAAGGTTCGTGACAACGTTCCTGGCATTGCATTCTTGGGTTTAGGGTTTAGAGTTTAGGGCCATGCATGCGCCCAGGTCTTCATTAGCCATGCCAAGCGCCTTGGTATGGACGACTGTCGAGAAGCGTTTTACCTGGATGACCTGTTATCTGCACCTGGGCTGCGACAGTTCTCCTGGCTGTCAGGGCTTTCGGGGCATGCACTGAGCGAAGAGCCCACAAACAAACCAACACATCCACTTGCAACTGGAAGTAGCAGCACTGTTCATGCCAGATCAGGGTGCCAGAACGGTCTTGCTCAAACTCATGCAAACAATGTAGTATCACAATGGACAAGCGAAAGTATCCACTGCACAAATAGCCATTCACGAACGTAAGATGGACTCATTTAATCTCATTTATATACTAATGTACCCATAGCGCAGATGGAAATAACAATGCATTGATATGATGTACCGGCACGAACCGAAATCATCGAAGAACGACACAAGGAGAACATACCCTGGAAACCATGAACAAGTACGGTGGTAGCTTTGTCTTTCTGTGTAGTGATAGCCTGGCGTGTTACACTGTCGAGCACATCAGACAAGCCATGCTGCAACATCACGGTGTCTTCGTTTCTTAATGTGCAAGAACGAACAGCAGAAAATTGGCATTCATCTAGCAGCAGTATACCAAACTACACGATGCTATCCACGCAGCTCGGCAGCATAGTCACAAGCAGTCAGATTGGTGCAAGATTGTGCTGGCATGGCAGCATGGCAAGCTGAAGATGCAGCAGCACTGGCACAGCAACCTAATTCTTTTTGTATCATATGAAAGGTATGGGTAAGCATACATAATATGTGTCATGTGTGTGTATATACATATATATATATATATAACTCTCTCTCTCTCTCTGTATACATATATACATATATATACATATATATATATATATATATAAAGCATGTCTTGGGGTAACCTTGCTGAGTGACTGGAACTGAGACCTCAAGCAAGTGCTCAAGTTTTATTTCAGAACACACAAGGGCGGAAAACAACTACTTGGAGGTTCATTGGTACTTATAAGTAGGGTCATAAATAGGGTAACTATACTTATAACCCATATTAGCGGACATAACCCTAGTTATAACTACCCATGAACCTCCAAGTAGGTACCAGACAAGGCAACCATCCGGCCAGGGCCCCCTGACCTGCTACCGTTCAGACCCTTCAATGTGGGAGTTTCCGAAAATAGAGGTCCCTTATTTTGGGGTCCTTATCATAAGATCCTACTATTTCGGGTACTTTTTAAGGGTCCCCTGCTCTCGGAAACCCCCATGTATCGAGCATTTCACGCAACTGCATCCGTGCTTTCAGCACGGCTCGAGGCACTCCGCGATGCCCAGGCGGCTTGCAGCCACAAGTGCCTCGCCGAGGAAAGCTGCAAGTTGCAAGCCGAAGCTTGTGTTGCGGCCATTGCGGCTTCAACTGCCTAAGCATTCCTGCGCCGAATACTTACGGCAAGGGATTCTCAAAGTCGGCTTTCTGGCTGTTTCTGCTCCGTGGCCTGGATTGTGCAGCGTGGCGTAGGATCGCATTTCATGTGTAAAGGACAAAAGACCTCCCTCTTCAGCCTGTTCGAGTCATGTAGACTTCGATATGAGGATCGCGAAAACTTGTCTGAGGTCTCATCAGGCCGTATGAAGTTCTCTACGATCTGACAGTTTTTTGAAGTCCTACACTAAGTTAGTCACTAAGTCTTGCTTCAGGACGAACAACAAAGGGTTAATCATGGCTTTTGGTGGTTCTGGCGTCGTCCTTTGACCTTAGTCTTCGAGCTCGAGACACAAGCCCAAACATGTAGCCCTGAATCCTAAACCTCAAATCCCGAGCCCAAAACCTTCAGCCTGCACCCGGAGCCGTAATGCCTGAAAGCCTGAACCATAAATTCTTTCTCCCCTAGGCCCTCAACGCGAAGCCCAGGACCCTAAAAGAAAAGAAAGGCCGCGAGCACCTAAAACTCCTAAAGCCTTCGAGACTACTCCGAGGCCTCTGCTGCTGCTGCTGGGGGAGGATTCCTGGCAAAAGCCGGCCCAGGTAGGTGGATCTGGAGTTCGAGTAGGGCCTTTAATTACTGGGGCATTGCCGGACCTTATGGCTTTCTATAGCTTCGACAGGGTCTCCACTGTAGTGGGGTACATGGCCCTTATGTTGTGGAGGAGTCTAGTGCCCCGAGCCCCCTGAAAAACCGTAGTCTAACTCTTCCTTCCTCTGCTGGACCTTTTCGGTTTAGCGGAATTGGGGGTTTACAGAGGGTTAGGCTTAGAATGGGAGTTTGGGATCCGGAGGCATAGGGTTTGGGGGCACGGTGCCATGTTTTTTTTAGGTTTTGTCGGATCTTTCGGGCTACTGAAACTGAAAGCCAAGTCCGAGGGTTGACGGTTTAGGGCATGCAAGGCTTGGGGTGTGGAAGACCAGTGTAGAACAAAGTGGGAGGGATTGAGAAGTGCGCGTCATCAACGGAAAAGTAGATTTCGTCTCAGCAGTCAGGCCTCTTGGGATAGCTAAATATTCAGCCAACGTCCTGCATGCACGGCACAGGTCACACCGGTACGTAGCAAATGAATGGTATGACTATGTATGACAGGATCTGATGTTGGGGCTCCAAACCGTATGCTGCAAGTAGCCAGGTAAACAGCCCTGAAACTTTGGCGCTCAGCCTATATTCCCGAAGCCCAAATGCTCCTGCACAAAGCCTTTACGGACTCACGCAGTGGCCCTTCAAGCGCATCTTCCCGGCGGCGAACCCGAAACCCTAAAACCCTGGAGCTTCAACGAAGTTTAAACCCAAAGCTGGCCTTAAACTGAGTTCTTGTTAAGGGTTTTAATTTAAGTTACCATAACCGAGATCTAGAGTAAATGATAGGGTTCCCAAAGCCTTCTCCGAAGTCCTTCTGCAGGCCGTGAGAGGCCCGCGGAGGCCCTATCTGGTAAAGACGTCGTGCACACCTGAGCCACTCTGCAAAAAGGGGGGGGGTCTAACACTTTAGGGGCCTTGAAAGGGATCTATAGGGGTTCTAAAAGTGTTCCTTTAAAGGTGTCTATAAGGCCTACTATACTCCTATATTAGGGTCTAGGGTGTAGGGTTCCAGACCCACAAGCTTGAGGTGTGAGGGGTCAGCCTCGAGCTCTTAACTCCAGACACAGCCAGAGACAGTGCTATGAGGTTTCCGTGGTGAGGCTTTCAGTAGGCGGGGCTTTGTGGGGCTATTTGGGCTCTAAATCACCGAAACGCTCCACCCTACGCGCCGTAAGCCCCCAAACCCCGAACCCTTGAGGCCCACAAGCGTTTTGAACACATTCCTTTTTTTCGAGCTTTTAGGGTTGAGGGTTCCGAGATTGGGGGTTTGTGGTATACAATTAACTGCGTAACCGTTTTCTTGATGTGGCAAGTCGGCATGAGCCACCAACCCCTAAAGCTCACCTACGCGCCTGAATAACTATTGCTAGTCTACCCTCATAGCCCTTGTACAATTCCATTATACAATGCACCAGACATGCAATGCTCGGTTGTTGAGGCGCTTGTATGTTCCCCGCGGTCCCACATACAAGAGTCAGGGTTCGGGCCTTACTGTATCATACTGTGTGAGGTCGAAACTCGACAAAACCTTAGCAGTGTTTAATCGGTTAGAGGCTTCGGGTTAAGGGTTTAGGGAGTACAGACCCGAAGCCCCCTACAGCCCTGAGCCCTCAACCCTGAACCTTTGGTGGGGGCCTGTGGGGCTCGTCTTTGCAGGCCCCAGGATTGTAGGCCGCAAGCACCGTGTTCCTTGGCCGTGGTGGCACATCTCGCGCTGTTGAATGAATGAGCTTAGGACAACTACACCCTGAAAGAAAAAGCTTTGAAAGAGGGACTGCTAGAGTGCCATGCTCTCTCCCGCATGGCATTCCACGACACCCAGCCTCATTCTTCAACCCTCAATACTTGACGCTGAGCCCCCCTAAACCCTAAACCCTAAACCCAAAATAGGCCCTTTAAAAAAACAAAAAACCCTAAACCCTAAACCTTAAACCCTAAACCCTAAACCCCCCCACACCTTGAAGGCCAAAACCGGGATCTTGATAGACGGCAGCCTGGCCAAAGAACCCCAGGCCCCAACCCTGAAACTTCATCCCTAAACCCTCAACCCTAAGTCCCGAACCGATCCCTGAACCCTAAACCCTAAACCCTAAACCCTTAAACCCCTAAACCCTAAACCCCTAAACCCTAAACCCTTAACCCTAAACCTAAGCCCAAAACCCCGAAGCCCAAACCCTGTGAGGCTTGGCCTCTGCTGTCGCAGACTGCTGCCGTCAGCGGACTTCGGAGACTTTGAGGCCCTCTACAAACTGGAGGGTGCTCCCAGTTCGGGATCTTAAGCTGCCGTAGGTTCTGGTTTTGGGGGGATCTTGGGTTGTATTGTGGTGGGTTCGGTCTCAGAGTGCGTTAGGGTTTTGGGGTTGGGGGTTTGTATCGTTTTAGTTTCAACTTCAGTTTCGAAATTTGGGGCTTCGGGTATGTGTTGATAAGTTTGTACGACACAACAGAAAAATACACCCGCCCAAAGAATCCCACATCGTGACAGGTGTTTACAGTTTGTATTCGTTTTGGGTTTCGTCAGGTAGAATCTGAAATATGTACGCTATCGGAACATGCCGTACACATAGAATCGCTAGCGTACTCCCGGAAGACAAGGACCCACTAAGCCCCAGCACGTCCGAAAAACTCAAAGACAAAGCCCCAGCAAGCCCTGGACCCTGGACCCCAAAGGCAGTGCTGAACCATTTACGCCACCAGTAAGTGATTTAGGATAGGTCGGTGCTGAAGGGCTCGTTTTGGAGCGCCTCACGCGTTCAAAAACAGAAAAGCGTAAACCCTAAGACCCTGAGCCCCAAGCACGTACTGTGCTTTCCGAGGCTGTGGTGGCGGAGTGTGTGGTAGACTTCGAAGTGACCCGTCCGATCTTGGTGCTGCCGAAAAATTCAGGGTTTAGGGTTTAGGGTTTAGGGGTTTTTGTGATTTGTTTGTTTTGCTATCCGTGCGATTTGTATTCAGGTGGCAACTGCAACTAAGCCTTTCCTGGCTGCTTATATACTCCCCCCTCTGCTGCCGCTACTTTTGCTGGACCGCTGCTTTTGCTTATCGAATACATTTCTCTTCGTCGTTGCCTCCACACGGTGTCCCATGAGTTAGTTTGTACAAGACTTCTTGAGGCGAAACCTGCACGTTCTTCTTCCTGATGTGGGGTTGCGGAAGCAGGGTATGCAACTTCAGTCCGAGACCTGCAAATACCGAAAGCCCTGAACCCCGGACGAAAAACCTTGGGCCCCCGACCCTAGCCACCTGAAGCGTTGTTTTCCTTTTGGAGCCCGAAGCGTTGATTCGATCGTGATGCCTGATGCGCCACGTGTCTTGCAGCAGCTGTTCCGCTTCTTCTTGCCATACTCCTTGCCAGTGCTACGACTTAGCATTGAGCCAAAGCTCCCTGTACGCGCTTAGGAGGCATGTGCCAGCGGCGCGTGGCTGCAGCAAGCAGAAGCACAGCTCTGAAAGACAAGAGGACCTCTACTTGGAGGTTCATGGGTAGTTAGAGTAGGGTAACTATACTTATAACCCCCACTTATAACGACCCCTGAACCTCCAACTAGGGCTTCAAGGCTCTCTCTGTGAGGCTTTTTGCCTAAGGCCGGTTCAATGAAGCCGGCCTGAGTTGAGATGTCATGACGTTCACGAGCTGCGAGACTGCTGGCATCAAAGGGGCACCCTGCTCTGCAATCTCCTTTACGATAGCTGCAGCAGTAGTTAGGATGTGTGACTCCTCCTGTCCTTACCCGCGCATGTCGTGCATCTGGAGCGACCCTAAACCCTAAACCCCTAAACTCCTGAACCCTAAACCCCTAAACCCCTAAACCCCTAAACCCCTAAACCCCTAAACCCCAAAACCCCTAAACCCCTAAACCCCTAAACCCCTAAACCCTAAACCCTAAAAGCCCCAAACCCTAAACCATAGTTAGACTAGGGTCTTCGGTAAAGCGCGCACGATAGAGCAGGTCGTCTCAATGAAGCGTTTGTCCTCACTTGAGTTAGGGTTTCCCATTTGGGAATGGTGAGGCTCCTTTCGAAACATATAGGGGTAAAGGCATGTTAAGGTTGTCCCTTCGGGATCATCGCGGTAAAGCCACACTTCATGTATTCATGCCGGGATTCTGGATTTTGCCCTAAACCCTAAACCCTAGGCCCTGAACCCTTCAGGGCTTCAGGACTTTGGGTATCAACCTCACGGCATCGGGTTCAGACTTCAGGCTTCAAGCTTCGTAACTCAGCACGTGACTCAGCATGCATAGTATGGGCTCTCCTGTTCTGGGATTCTGCACTCTAAGATTCCAGGATTCCGACGTCCAGCTACTGTACCCAAACGGCCCTAAACCCTAAACCTCCAAATCCCAGACCCTTGCAACCGCCCGTTTTTTCTGCGGCTCAAACTAGCAAGTGCCAAGGATCAGCAGCCGACCCCTTGCCCAACCGCGCGAAAGCCCACATGGTTCTTGCACCCTGTAGCACCTAAGCCCCTACAAATTCAAGCCCCTGAATCCAGAAGTCATGAGACCCTCAGCCAGAAGCCCGCCAGCCAAACTCGCAAGCCCCGAAACCCATAGCCCAACACTCCACGCACCCCAAACCCCCTACACCTCGAAGCCCTAAACCCTGAACCCTTAACCCGAAGCCCTGAACCCGAAACCCTAAACCCTGAACACCCCTAGAAGCCGTTGAAGCCAACCACTGTGGCAGCCCAAAGGGGCCGGCGAAATGGGGGCCGACTTGCATCCTAGCGAAGAGTTCAGGTATTGGGTTTAGGGTTTAGGGTTTAGGGTCTGGGTTAAGGGCTCAGCGTGTTGAGTCGTCAGTTTGGGTTTAGGATCTAGCGCACTAGGGGATGGGACTAAATTCATACATGCCGTTACCGTGTTAAGGGAGCTGTTGAGACTATTATGTAATATGGCCCACGCAATTGCCAATACTGTTTTAGGGGTTCCTTATTATTAGTATAGTTTAATGGCCCCAAAATACGAAGGCCCCTTTAGCACACGCGTCTGTTGGAGATGCTGTTGATGACATAAAGCTTGCATGACCTTAAGAAATCGACACTATGAGAATTATGGTATATTCCTCATGATGTGTAAGGCAGGATTTATATCATCAACCCTATAGATCCCTTAATGGAACCCCCTGTAGGTACCCTTATAGATCCTTTGAAAGGAACCTTAGGATTTATGTCATCAGCCGTAGTTCTTAGGAGTTCACTCGCTTGGTTCGAGGCACGGGGAGTTGAGGCTTTTCAGTTTTCAGGTCTTTGTACAGGCCACAGAGACTCGGAGGCCCAAAAGCCCTGAACCCGAGACCTACCACAGGGGCCTTAGTAATCACCTATGCTATTTTGGGGGGCTTCCTTGTTCTACTTACAGTAAGCCCCATAAAGTTGGAAACCGGATTAAGGCCAAATAGTGCTGGGATTCCCTATACATTACTGTTAGGGATCGAGGCTATTGGGTTTCCACTTTTGGGCTTCTATCGTATCTGGAGTGGTCATCTACATGTAACGGATAAAGATGTTAAGCAAATAGTATCTGGTAGGTAAGACGTAGATGATGTGGTATATTTGATGAACTCGACGTTCCAAATCCCGAGCCCCCATACTATGCCCCGGGGATCTCACTCCCCCAAACTTCTAAAACTCCAAGCTCATTTCCTCCGACTCCCCTAAACCCTAAACCCCACAACCCCACAACCTCAAACCGTAAACCCTAATCCACTTGCAGTTGAAAAAGGGCTCATATAAAAGCAAAACCAAAAAGGAAACACACAACTAATCCCCAAATTAATCCCGAAACCCTAGACCCTGAAATTTCCGAACCTCCGAGGATCCGGGCCTTCGTCTCTTCGTCTGAAAAAATTTCAGCCAGGAACATCCAAGCCCTAAGCGCACTGCGGGAAGATTTTTTGAAGAATGAAGGAGCTGAGTATCGAGCCGTAAGTAGTAGGAGCCTTTCTTATCCACGGCCCAACAATGGGAGCTCTAAAATCTAAGACAGGTTCTAAAGCCCCGCAGGCAGCCTTCCTGTTTGCCGAGAGCCGAGGTATGATTCAGAGTCGGAGGAGACGGATGTCGGGGAGCTGGAAGAGACACCAGGCACCACCATGAGCATCATGCTACGGTTTAGGGTTTAGGGTTTAGGCTTTAGCTATGCAGCTACAGCTGCGGCTCTGCCATTTGCTACTCGCATGAGGGTTCCATGAGGCTTCAGCATAGGTTCAATCACGGTTCTATGAAGCTCCCAAGAGGACTTTACAAGGTGATGAGGTCTAGGCTGGCGACTGAAATCGTAGCCTTTCTCTCTCATACTCTACTTACGAAGCATCCAAATCCCCTAAACCCTCAACCCTCGACCAACCCTAAACCCCAAACCTCCCCCGGACCGTGACCTGCAAGCCGATTTGAGCAAGTGGTTTTTTAAAGAAGAAGCTTCCATGAATAGTCAGCAAGAGCTTCGTTTGGCCTCTAAACCCTAACCCCTAAACCCTAAAGCCGCAAAGACCTGTAAGCCTCATTGGCCTGGAAACCCGAGGCCCGAGTTCGGGCTTTCGAGGTGTTTCTAGTCGGATTTTGCAGGTTGTGGGTTTAGGGCGCCAGACACCTACCCTTTAAGCCTCTCGGCGCCAGGACGTTAAAAAGCCCAAACCTTGATTGAACCTTCAAGCTATACCGAGGGCGGTGTTCAGAGTTTTGGGCTCAGGGATGTACCCTGAATCCTATACCTTCCAATGCAGGTGAGGAGCTATTTGCAACTTCCACGCATGCATCGCAGGCATCTTGCAATGCAAGTCGGAGTACCCTTCTTCGGTTACGGGTGTAGGGTTTAGTGTTTGGGAGTCGTGGGTTTAGGGTTGGGCATAGGGCTACGGTCTGAGGTTTCACATATTGCTTGTGCGGGTTTGCTTTTTGAATGGTGTGATCCGGGCTTGAAGTTTTGCATCGCACGTTGCGTAGGAGTTGGTATGTGACCATGTGCAGGTATCATGCTGTTTACTGTTGCAACGAAGCCCTCTGAGTGAAAGGGCAGCGTTTTTGCGTAGCACGTGCCTCCATTGGGTAATCAGCTGCGTTGCTCGGTAAGCTCCAATGGAGACCAAAAAAGTGGACGCTCAAGTCACGGAGAACATGATGTTCGGTCCGGGGGAGGGCCAAAATGCAAGCCCATGCTCCTAAGTGGCGTTTCCCATGAGTGTGAGGGTGCACACCCTTGGGCCATGGGATGGTGTTGCAATGACATTCCCAGCCACTGTTGCTGCCAAAGTGTTTTGTCCTTCTCCCGAGTTGCAGATCCGGCGTGTCCCAACTCAGCCTCAAGACTCAGCCTTCAAGAACGACCGTGCTGAGGGTGACTCCACACATCTTGCTGGAGCTGCCAACCATTTTGATCAAGAAAAGCCAGAGCTCACGAGGCTTACTGTGCCGGTAACAAGCAAGGCTCCAAGATGCTTCCTGAGCTCGACTCTCCGCACCGCAAGACTCGTCGCACGCCCGCAGCCGGGCTAAGGCAGAGAAACGGCTTCACTCGCGATCTACCAGCATGACTGCCCCCACAGTCACCGTTACGAGCAGTCCTCGTCCTCGTCCTCGTCCTCGTCCTCGTCCTCGTCCTCGTCCTCGTCCTCGTCCTCCTCCTCCTCCTCCTCCTCCTCCTCATCCTCATCCTCATCCTCATCCTCATCCTCATCCTCATCCTCATCCTCATCCTCCTCCTCATCATCTTCCTCTTCTCTCGTCGTTGTTGTTTTCGTCATGAGCTTTGACCGCGGCTCGGAGTCAATAGCGTGCCCTGAACCGACCGAAACCAACTCTTGTGCATGTGGCTTTGATTCTCTATGCAGTGACTGAAATCACGCTGTCACTACCTCGAACCTCAAACTACCTCACTGACGATGCTGTACCGTGTGAGTCCGAGACGTGTTCGTATGTCGAGGAGTCGCCTTCCAGCAGTGAGGAGGCACCTTTTCAGGAGTTTGTCAGGTTTAGGGGCTTAGGTGACCTTCGTTTTGTTTTTGGAGGGTGTTCTGCAGTGCTTCTTCGTGGCCCTGCAGCGATTGAATGCATGCAGATCGCACGACCATTTCACGGACTGCGCTTTAGAATCGCAGCCTTGGGGTGTTTTCTGAGTCTGCATGGATTGCACACGGTGTTGTTATGTGCCTATGCATGGATCTCCAGACGTGGCCCGAAGCGAAGCAGTACAGGAAACATCAACAGTCTAGGCGTTGCACTTCTAGACTTGAGTCATGCTTGTTGTGCCAAATCTGAGGGTCACGGGAAACTCCGAAATTCCGGGATCCACGATCTCTTACACGTATGGTTCAGGAACTACGGTCTGCGAGGGGAAAAGGGGCTCATCTAGTTAGTCTAGATGTACGTTGGACCCAAGGGGCGAACGGCAGGATATTTAGGGTCTCGTGATAGTTAGTGTTTGTATGCGCCCTTCCCGCATCCCAAGCTCGAGACCCCCATCTACCAAGCCTGCGATATCAGGCCCCTGTGCGAGCAGCCGGTTCTGCACTTGCAGCCATCAACGTGCTCAGTGGGGCGCCCGAGTAGTATTGGGGCCTTAAAAGTTAGAATAGGGTTTTGGGGCCCATTAAATTTTGATTATAATGAGGAACCACCAAAAAAAGAGTTCTGGTGATTATTAGGGCCCCTACAGTAGGTTTTCGGTTTCACTATCCGGAAAAGTCCTGGATTGGAATCCTGAACTTCGAGCCCTGTCCACTAGATCATAAATCATAAATGCTAAACTCTGAACTCTAAACCCGTGGCTCTGAACCGAAGTCCCGAAGTCAAAACCCTGAGCTCTTAAGGATTGAAACTATGGAAAGATTGGAAACTTTGAAGCCCTAAACCATGAACCCTAAGCCCTCACACCCAAAGCTACATCCTTTAGAAGGGGCCCCCACCCTGTAATAGTGACGATAAGGATTATATAGGGTTATATTAGGGCCCTATTATATTCCTACTATGCCACTATTACAGAGCCATACCCGCAGTTTCCGCTGTAGCTATCGTAGTTCCTGGTTTGGTCAGCCGATCTTTATGGCGAAAGCAGGGTGCCTAAAGAAGGGGACTACCCTGGAGATTGGAGGGAGACCCCAAACTTATATTGGTTTAATAAGGTCAACCAAGGCTTCTTCGTGGGGCTGGGGCTGCGGAGAGTTGGTGTTGAGAGTTTCGGGGTTCGTCTTAGAAATATGGGAGCGCCGGTATGGTGTGGTGGGGGAGCATGTACTATGCATGCGTTGTCCCCGGGCTCGAACCCACCCACGGACAGGGTAAGACTCTCAGCTGGCTGCGCGGCGGTTCGAATGTCCCCAGGGAGGCAGAGGCTAACCCCATGTCGATCCGGGTGGTCGGTGGGACTGAGAAGGGCACCAGCTGAACAACGACACGACGTCTTAGAGATATGGGCGCTGTGACTTGTGATTTGTGATGTGTCCTGTACCCTGAAATCCCGGGTATAGCTGAAGTGAAGTGTTGGTTTTGAGAGACCTACTCGCAAGAAATTGCGGCCCCTGGGTCAGTAACCCCTAAGTAAAGCCGGCTTCCCAGCGAGTTATGACGAGTTGGCCTTCTTGCTTCCTCGAGATGATGATGGCCTGTGCAGATTGCTTTAGGGTGTTAGGGACAACAAACCAGAAGTGATGTGAAAGTCGACAGGGTTCTGACGCCCCCGAACGTCAAGACCATGCCAAAACCTGAAACCCTAAACCCTTAGCACCCCCCAAAACAGAGCAAGCCTAAGCCCTTATCCTCGAAGCTACTACCCCTTAACCGCTCGAGCCTTGACCCTTCATCCTGAATCCCTATTGAAGCCGGATAAAACCATTTGGGAGTTTCAGATAATAGGGGGTACCTTATTTTGGGGGGTCCTTATGATAAGGATCCTACTATTTAGGGTACTATGTTAGGTTCCCCTATTTTCGGAAAGTCCCATAAAAGCCCGCAAAGAACGTTGGCTTGAAGAGCCCACGAAGCCGTGATGCCGCCAAGGAGCCCCCAGCGGGACGCAGCGGATAAGGAGCACTCGTGTCGCATTTTCCCCTGAAGCCCCAAAACCACAGCTGCTAAACCCTGAACTCTGTGCAATAAAGCCCTGAACGCCCTCACATTTCTCAGAGAAAGCCTATGAGGGTGAACCTTATATCCCTCTCATATTGTATTATAGTATAGCAGACGACAGTATAATTAACCATAATTTACCAGAACATCCTACAGTATACTATGATATACTCCATTCTACCAAAAAAAATGCTATAATACACCATGATACACTGTAACATACTCTCATTTACCATAATAAACCATTTGGTACCATAACATGCGATAAGAAGCCCTGAAGAAGGAGCTCCGACTCCTCTCAAGCCGAGCCCTGCTCCCGCTCAGCCACCTGCAGCTGTCGGGGCCCCGCTTCTTGCGGCAAAGGCTTTGGGTTTAGGGTTCAGGGTTCAGGGGTTTAGGGTTTAGGGTTTAGGAATTAGGGTTTAGGGTTTAGGGTTTAGGGTTTAGGGGTTCAGGGTTTCAGGGGTTCAGGGTTTAGGATTTAGGGTCTAGGGTCTTAGGGTTTAGGGGTTCAGGGATTTGGGGTTTATGACATTGGGGAGTTTAGGCTTTCGACTTCGGCCTGTAGGGTTTTAGGGTTCAGCGACTTCGATTTTGTAGTGTCTCAACGGTGTGCAAGCGTTCCATCAGAAAGGTCGGGGGCGCCTAAGTTTAGGTTTCTCAAAAATTCTGCATGGGTATTCTATGTAAGGTTGTAAGGCAGGCAACTGGATGTAAAAGTGCTCATAATCCTGCACATAACTATTCAGGTATAGCTGGCGGCAAAAAGGAAGGCGTCAAAACACCAAAGAACCACATATGTTTAAGCCTTCGCTCAGCTGGGGGTTTTGTGCCTTAGACCCTCAAGCCCATTCGGAACAATCACCTTCCAGTCCCGATAGTACCGTTTACTCCGAAACTCTTGTCTGATTATTGCAGCTCCTTGGCTAAACTGCATGAGACTATATGAAAACCATACATTCCTGTACGACCTTATCAACACCTTATACAAGGTTTACAGCGTCTGGCCTTTAGACAAATCCCACAAGAGGATTGCGATGGCGGCAGTCACAAAGCTTGTCTCTAGTCACGGCTTTGGCTGCGGCGTTGAAACCGGAGCCGCACACCTCAGGGAGATGGAAAAAATTCCGAAGGCGTCGATTCTCGACGGGCGTTCGCATGAGCCCGAAGCCCGCGTACCGCGCCTGAGTCTTCGACAAGCTCCGCCGTGCAGTTGAACGGACGTACCGAGCGTGGACCTTCAACAAGCCTTGGTAGTACTCGTAGTAGTAGTACCAGTAGTACCAGTGGTAGTCGCAGTCGTTCGTAGTTGTAGTACTCGTAGTAGTAGTAGTAGTAGTAGTAGTAGTAGTAGTAGTAGTAGTAGTAGTAGTAGTAGTAGTAGGAGTAGTAGTAGCAGTAGTAGTACACCCCCCCCCCCCGCCTCCCCACGCCTCCGCCCACGGGGTGGGGGGGGTTGTTGTTCCCCAAATCCACGAACAACAACCCCCCCCACCCCTCCCTATCGAAGCGGTCTCTTCAAAGGCACCATAAAGCACCCTACACCCTAACCCTAAACCCTAATCCCTAACCCCTAAACCCTAATACACCCTAAACCCTGACCCCTAAACCCTAAACCTACAAGAGAAAGGAAAAACAAAAACACCAGAAAGCCTGTGAGGCCCAGAGTGCCTAGCGACCTGGTCCTCTCTGGGACGCCTCCGCCATGAGCCGGAGCCGCTGAGGTTCGCTTTAAGGGGCTTTAGAGGTTTTGAGGTGTAGGGCTTCGATATAATAATTTGTTGTAATGTCATATACTGAGACAGAATATAATGCAATATCGTATTGAGGGGGGTAAAATGTTTAGGGGTTGGATATTTCCTGTAATAGACTCTACTACAATGTAGTGTAGGTTTCGAGGGTTTGCAGGGTCCGGGGTTTAGAGGCTTGGCCGGTTAGGTTTGCTGGGTTTAGGGGTTAGGTTTGAGGGGTCAAGGGTTTGGGGGTTGAGGTTCAGCAGGATTTTTGTTATTATTCCGGCTCTTGTAGTTGACGGCCTTGTAGGGCCCGGAACTTACATGTCATAATTCTAAGGCAAACAGTCTTGGTAAAACCCTAAACCCTGAGCGACTGTTAACCCCTGCAAACCCCCCAGGTCGTAAGTAAGGCTGTAGACCTGAGGTTGGGATCCGGGTGTTGCAGAGCGGTTGGGGCTTACAGTGGGTTTATCATGTATCTATTTGTGTCCTATCTATCGATCTATCTATCTAGTTCTATCTATCTACCTATTTGTTTATGTATCTGCCTATCTATCTCTCTATCTGTTTATGTATCTACCTACCTATCCTATCTACCTATCTAACTATCTATCGACCTTTCTCTGAATATGGGCTTGATAGCAGTTCTAGGACTTCACCCTAAACCCTAAACCCCAAACCCTAAACTCTAAGCCCTAAACCCTAAACCCTGAACCCTAAACTCTAAGCCCTAAGCTCTAAACCCTGAGCCCTAAACCCTAAAAGTCCTTAGGTTCGGCTAAAGACCTGGAGTTGGAGGGCTCTGGATCTTCGAGGTTTTGGGAAGCTCGGAGGGTGACTTTGGCTCCTTTGGAGCTTACATCGAAAGTCAGACCCGAAGTAAGGAGTGAAGGGCACTATGCCGCTCGCTCGCTTTTGAGCGAGCGAGATGTATGTATGTGTATATATATACACAAATACATATGTACATCTATATGTATAGATATGTATATCCCCTCAAAACTTTTCCCAATGCCTATACTCTGCACAGGCTTCGGGTTTGGGGGTTGAATGGCTGCGTCATTGGCTTCATGAGGTTGTAGTATTGCGTAGCTGTTGCAGTCAGTGGGCGCTGTTTTAGATGCGATCAAGTTGCCTTGGAGTCACAGGCTTCGATGCCCCCTAAACCCTACACCCCCTAAACCCTGAACCCTACACCCCCCAAGACCCTAAACCCTAAACCCTCAACCCTGAACCCTACCCCTCTACTGGACAGTTTTGGCTCAAGGAGCTCACCGAACGCAGCGACAAAGCTCTCAATCTGAAACCCACAAGCCCCGGAGGCCCCCCCCTTTTTCCAGCACCTAGGGCCCTGGGGATGCAGGAGCCTTCAACGCACCTTGCCCACGAGCTGAAGGGACCCTCCTTTTTTTGCTTCCTTTAGGGTGTAGGGTTTAGGGTTCATGACTCCAAGCCGTGAGTCCTAAACCCTCTAACCTCCCAAACCGCATGCGTATGCGTGCAGCACTGCACCTAGACCTATCGATGACCCCTCTACCACGCTAAATCCCCACGGCGAAGGCCTCCATTGCGGGTGCCGGTAGGGTTTGGGGAGTAAGGCCTAGGATTTAGGGTTTAGGGTTTAGAAGATTTAGGGTTTAGGGTTTAGGATTTAGGATCCTGGTCGTCATGGGCTGGTCCGTCTCCGAAGGCTCGGCATTTCTGGCAGAGCGCGGGGGGTGCAAGGGCTGAGCCCGACATCTACTCTAGGGGCCTCAATAACTGCCTAGTTCCTCATTTTTCCTTCTGGCATAACGTACGGTTTAGGGTTTAGGGTTTCGACTTTACGCTTTCGGGTTTCGGGTTTAGGGTTTACGGCATAAGCCATTGTCGAACTCCCCTCGTCTTAGCATCGACGACTCCCGAAACAGCTCCTCCCAGCTCGGTGCCCTCCGGCCCCACCGCACGCAGCACAAAGTGGCTGCATGGAGTATCACCGTTTTTTTGCCTTTGGCTGGGGGTCTGTTAGTACATAATACAAGGCGAGCTAAGATAGTATATAATTCAAAATATAATCGGATTTAATGTAATATAGTATAGTAGGATATCCCTCACGCCGTCCTTCTGTCATTCCTCGTTCTAGCGGCACATCTCTTTTGCTTTCCTGCTGCAGGCGACATTGTTGTTGATGTCGAGTCCATTGGTACTGTCATCAGTAATGGTACGGTAAAAGCCAGTAAGTTGGAATATGATTGTCCTAACCCTTCTATGGTAAATTATAGGCTTATAGGGTATCCTACCATGAAACCATATTCCAACTTTCTGGAGTTCCCTATCTTGCTACTGTTTGTAGTTGTAACTCAGAGTTCGAGCCAGATTCTCACACATCTGATGCCGCTGTCGAAAGCAATTCCACACCACAGCGCAGTGAATACCCGAAGCATCTAAACCTAGAAATTCCAGGGATCGAAATTCTATGTACAGGGCAAAACTGTCTAACCCCTAACGTCCAGTAGATCCGACATTGCCTTGTAAACGTGGGAGGCGATGGCTCTCGTGACGAAGAGGTCCTCTGTGAGTTCTTAAGGGGTGAAAGTTTCCGGGTTTGGGGCTCAGATGTCTTGAGATTTCTCGGGTTCACGGGTGTATGTTTAGGATTCTCGGTTTCATGAGTGCAGTGTTCAGGTTTTACTAGGGTTCCTCTCAACTCTTCACGAAGGTTGTGCACTCCTTCGCGAGAGCTTCACAGAGCTTAGCAGATCGAATGCATTCGTTCGTTGAGGTTTTCGGCGGGTGCTTTCTCCAGCTTACGGCCCAAACATGGCAGCCTCGATCTGTCTCTTCGGGATCTTCTTGCCAGGCCCGCGAAGCCCGGACCCTCGGCCTCGTTCTAGCTCAGGTGCAGAGGATCAAAATCTAAACCTGAACCTTTGAACCACAGATCCCGCTTGACACACTACTAGATGCGAAACCTTAAACCTCAAACTGCTGCACTGTGAAGTCCAGACAATCGAAACGCTTAGACTCTGACGCCTGGCTTTTTGGATTCAGGTTTTGAAAGTTTAGAGTTTAGGGTTGGCCTCCTCAGGAAGGATGTATACACACAGTCAAGCCCAAACCCTAAAGCCTCAAGTCCTTCAAACTCCTCAGCCCGACGCCTAAAGATTTAACCTTACACCCCTAAACCAGCTTAGACTCTTTACGCCCTACAAAGCTTGGACCCGCCTAAAAAAGACTCCCTATGCTTGACACTTAGATCTTAAAGCTTAGCCCCTAAAGCTTCAAGCCTAAGCCTGAGCCAGAAAGCCGGTCAGGGCCTTCATATACAAGCTTGGATGGTTCGCAATGCTATTCATAGGGGTTCCTATATCCTAAACCCTAAACCCTAAACCCTTTACGGCTTTCATCTGTTCTGCAGTTCAAAAAAGGCTTTCAAAAAAAAACCTTTACGGCCCTAACCCTGAACCCTAAACAGCCAAACAATCAAGGGACTGTGCACAGCTGATGCCTCGGCAGGTCCCAGCCGAGGCCTGTGCTGCCCTGATAAAGGCCGTGGTGCACACCAGTGGCTCGGGTGAGTTTGAAGTCAGGGTTCACGTGGGGTCAGGGTTTAGGAGGTTTCGGTTTGGGGTTTAGGGTTTAGGGCTTTTTGGATTTGGTGTTCAGGTTTTATGGTTCAGGAGTGCAGCGTTTAAGGTTTGGGGCTACAGCCTGTTGTTAATTCGAAGTCCCTAATCCCTAATGAGTTCAGAGTATAGAAGTCCTTTCCAAAACGGCGCCAGTCTAGTATTCTAGCTAAATAAATACCAACAATACTCCAGAGGGTACCGTATTAATTATAATCTGACTTTAATGGAGCCCAAAACCCTAGTCCAATTATTAAAGTCCCTATATTAAATTCTTATAAAAATAGCCCTTATAGTAGCCCTTATGCCCTTGTAGACCCCTTTAGAGGAACCCTATTCTACTTATTAAGGCCCCCTATAGTAGACATGCAGGGTTCGATGCTGGAGCTGTTAGGGTTGCCGTCCTAGACCTCCGGCCATAACAAGCCCGCAGTTCTGCGCCGCGCCCTGAACTGAACCATGGGTTTCGGGTTTCGGGTTTAGGGTGCCATAACAAGTCCGCAGCTCCGGGATGCCCGAGGTTTTGGGAACCAAGGTTTTTGTATGAGAGTTTTGGGTCCGGGGTCTCGGGTTCTTTCCAGGCTTTGCTCTTCTGTTCGGCACCCGCCAGCCTAGGAACCTGAAGCAAGGAACCTGCTAGCATCTCACACCCAAGGCCTCATCCCAACTCCGCAACCCTAGTGCCAGCAAACCTGAAGCTCCAATAGAGTTTTCAGAATGCTTTGTAGATATTCGTAGTATTGCACCCTGAAGCCCCGACAGCCAAAACAAACTAGCGAAAGGGTTTTTTTGGTTCAGGTTGTTCGAGCCTTCGAACTAAGCATCGCGCCCCAAACTTCAATGCTTTTATGGGACTTTCGGCTTAGATCACAGATGGGGGGACAAAGGGGACAAAGGCTTGAGTGTTTTGCAGTCAGCCTTGGAGGTTGGAGGGCTTGGGAGTTTGGGGTGCGAGGCTTTTGAGGAGTACGGTTAGCTACTTGGAGGATCATGGGGCTTAGTAAGTAGGTTTATAAGTTATAAGTACCTTAATTGGGGTCATAAGTAGATATAGCTATAGTTACCTTACTCAAGTAGGCTTGACGAAAGCAAAACAACTACCCGGCCTAGCTGGAATACTGAAACCTCGAGCCTTAACCCTAAGAAAGCTAAACGCCTTCAACCCCGACCTAAGCCATTTAGAGCCCCCACACGGCCGCAAAGGGAGTTCTATGTTCGGACTGTCGGGCTAAAGCATATGCTACAGGGGTACTTGGACCCTTATAGATCCCTCGTCAATTATTGTAGAACCCCAAACCCAAGACCCGAAACCCTCAATCCTAAGCCCTAAACCCTCAACCCTAAACCCTAAACCCTCAACCCTAAACCCTAAACCCTCAGCCCTAAACCCTAAACCCTCGACCCTAAACCCTACACCCTCAGCCCGAAGCCCTCAACCCTACACCCTTAAAGGAACCCTCGCAAGCGTAAGGTCCTGGAGACGACGTGCCCGCTGGGTTTTCGGCCTTGACCACGGGCGACTTGGATGAGCCAAAATCCGGTTGTAGGGGGTGTAGGGTTGTAGGGTTGCAGGGTTTAGGGTTTCGGGTTTAGGGTTGAGGGGTTGTAGGGATGTAGGGTTTAGGGTTGTAGGGTTAAGGGTTTAGGGTTGTAGGGTTTAGGGTTTAGGGCCCAAAAACGACCTTAAAATCCGAAGCCCTCGAATGCTACAGCTGTTAGGGTTCTGGTATTTGGAGTTCAAGCTTGCGGGCGAAGAGTTCGGGGTTGTCACATAGAGGGTGGGGGCCGCTTGAGTACGGTTCGAGGTTTGGGGTGTAGTGCAGTGAAGGATGAAGAGCCGGGGTTGACAGGGTTGTCGTTTGGGGCTTTAGGGCTTTGGGCGTTGTGGGGTTTAGGGGTCGCGCCTTTCTCTGAACGGCCTTCAACGCCTTGCGCCTTGTATCCAGTGCAGCAAGACCCTTAGACTGTCTTGAAGTTCGCATGAATCTTCTTCTATTGGCCCCGCATAGTGATATTTTAAAACAGTTCAAAATCATATCAAGGCTGCAGGTATGTAAAAAGTACTTCTCTTCCCTATGTCTTTAACATATGTGGCAAATCCCGCACAACCGCATATCTAGGCCTCCCAGGGCCTTCAGCAGCTATTTTACAGCACGGGCTCAGGCCGCAATACAACATACCCCTCCCTTCTCCCGAAGCCCGAAACCCTGAACCCTGAACCCTATATCCTGAACCCTAAACCCTAAACCCTAAACCCTAAACCTTAAACCCTAAATCCTAAACCCTAAACCCTAAACCCTAAACCCTAAAACCCTAAGCCCGGGTCACAAGTCCAGGCTTCGCCAACTACGTCTGGAGCACGGCCTGGCAAAGCCGGGACCTGGTGTCTGGGACTCCTTTGCTAGGCTTGCTTCGGGGGGTTTACGGTTTAGGGTCTAGGTGTAGCACTAGGGCTTTGGGGTTTAGCGTTTAGGCTTTCGGGGTTTAGGGGTTTAGAGGTTTAGGGTTTAGGGCGGAGGAGTGATCCTCCATTTTTTTAACATGTTTGGTTTCGGTCCAGGTTTTGCGGGCTTTGGCTTTGGGGCTGAGGGCTTGTTTTTTTCGTTTTAGGGGGTGGGGCTTCAGGGTTCAGTCTTGTTGAATTTGGGGTGGCGGATGTTTCTTGGCTTAGGCTTTCTTTTGGGATTGACAGACCCGGGCTTGAGGGGCTTAGTGTTTTCGCAGAGGAGGAGCTCTGTGGCATGCGTTGAAATTCTGACATGGGCAGGAGTTCTGAAGTCAAAGGAACGGTGCAGACAAGAGAATACATAAGTAATTATGCGTAAAGTTACTAAACACAGTTTGCCTCAGTCGTCTTCGATAAGGAATCATTCCCAGTCCGAACGACTGCATGAGCTCTTTCACAGGTGCGCAGAAATCCCGCAAGCTCCAGCTGCTTTTCGGGACGTTTCGTAGCTCTATCACATAATACTGCTGATGATATAAATCCTGCATTACTTGAAAGACCCTAAACTATGGAGAAGTTATGGTCTATGCTTTATTACGGGTAATGCAGGATTTGTATCATCAACCCGTAGGAAACCCTAAACCCCAACCCCCAGACCGAACCTGCCTCGTGGAGGCTGTCTATAGCAGAGACGATATAGCAAGAGGCCCTTAAAAATACAAAAGCCCTCAACCCTAAGCCCCATACTTGGAGGTTCATGGGTAGTTTTAAGTAGGGTTATAAGTAGGGTAGCTGTACTCATAAGGGACTTATCACCCCACTTATAACTACCCATGAACCTCCAAGTACGCCCGAAGCCTTCGGCCCGAAATCTCAGGTGGTGAAGTGCTTCACTGATCTCGTGCTCCTACGCGTCGAGCGGCATGCAGCGCCTGGGCTTCCGAACTCCCCCTGATACAGGGATCATGTAGAATACATAATAGACAATATATGAAGTATAATCTATAATATGTGACAAAATTCATATTTTGAGACACCTTACATATGTAAGAAGCAACATGCAAAATGGCCTGGTTAGATTGTATGACCTCTTCCCGAATATGAGGTTAAAGCAATCTCCCCCCCCGCAGAGCATTGCAGCTTCAGGCTTTCATCTTGTCACTCCATCCGGCCCATGCCAAGTAAGTTCCACACCCTGAAACCGAATCATCCTATCCCAACCCTGAGACAGACATCGTGAACTCTGCAACTCAATCAGGGTTTAGGATTTGGCTCCGACTACGATTTAGGGTTTCATAGGGTTTCGCTTTATAGGAGCTTACGGCACCCAGAGCCCTCAAGTCCATAGACGACAAGAGCCTAAGAGTCTAGAGCCGAATAGCTCGAAGCTCCCAAACCGCGACTGCAACCGAACGCCCCGAACCTCAAAGGCCCTCATCAAGGGTTTCTGTAAGGGCTCCGTTGAGGGCTCCTTGAAGGGAGCCCTTACAGGAACCCGGTTTAGGGTTTAGGGTTTAGGGGTTTAGGGTTTAGGGTTTAGGGTTTAGGGAGATCCCCCCGAAGAACGGCAAGAACGACCTTGCTGCAGCTCGAAGGGTTGAACTTCGGGTTCCAAGCCCGATGTTCGAGAGGGACTGAAGATTGACAGCCGTACCACAACATACTATCCTGCATTTTCTTGAACTAGATGCTTTATATTATACTACATACCGCAATGTACTACACTACACTATACTATACTATACTGGACGAGATCATACTATATAACACTATAATATGCGAGGTTATGCTATACTATACTAAATGTTACTATACTACACTATACTAAACTATACTATACGGTATTCTGTTGTCTTGGGTTCTGTTACATTCTTCCTCCGGCCTGGTGAGGTGGGTGCTGTCGACGTCCTCGCAGGGCAATGTGGTGTGGGTCCGAAGGCACAGGCTTTGGGTTTAGGGTTTAGGGTTTTTGGGGGTTAGGGTTGGAGTTCCTTTGAAGGGATCCACAATGGTTCTATTAGGGATCTATAGGGTTTAGGAAACTTCAGAAGTCCCATGGACCTTCCGATACCAAGTTCCCAAACGAACACCTTGCAACCCCCAAATCCTTAAGCCAGAGAGGCCCCAAAAGCCCCAAAGCCTTCAACCGTCCCAAAACCGAAACCCCAAACAGAAACCTCAGTAAGCAGATCTTCGAGAGGGAGAGCGGGAGAGAGAGAGCGAGGGAGGGAGGGAGGGAGGGAGGGAGGGAGGGCGAGAGAGAGGGAGAGAGAGAGAGAGAGAGAGCGAGAGAGCGCTGCAGGTCCATTCCTGCGGCCCGGCTGGCATGGTCATGGACTACCTCCCCGGCCGGACACTCGAGGAGGCTCCGGCGTTTGTTTTTGTTTTTCGGAAGGGTGCGCGGCGCGCGCGGGTATGTATGTGTGTGTATATATACCTATGTATATATCTCTGTGTGTGTTACATCAAGTTGTAGTAGATTTGGAGTATATAGTTTTTTTTCTCCCGTCAGGGGTTCAAAGTACTTCAACGGTGGAGGGAAGCCTGGCACGAATCATCCGCGATCCATGTTCCATTCTTTTGTGGTGCTCTGTCGGGCCTACTTACGGTTTACCGCGTCCAGGGCATTCAGGGCTTCCCCTAAACCATATTGACCCCTAATATTATCCATGATGCTGCCACTACTTCCGCGAGCACAGCGCCGAGCCTAGCGCAGCACCCGGTCCCGCTCAGCCCAGCCGCAGATTGCCTTTTCAACTGAAGCGGTTTAGTGTTTACGGTTATTAAAGGCTAAGGTTCACGGTCGGGTTTCGGGTTCAAGAGTCACATGTTGAAAAAGAAACCTGTCAAAGCTGCTTGTACGGGTCCACACTATCGGCCAAAGCCCAGGGAGTCAAAACTCGACAGTCGAAAGCTTCAAACGGAGCCCACAGCCGCCCCCGGCCGGGAAACAAGAATCCAAAGCCCCAGCCCCTAACCCTTAACCCCTCAATCCTGAAGCCCAACCCCTAAACTCTGAACCCCGACCTTACAGGAGCCCTGCAAGGAACCCTCATGGATCCCTTAAAGGAGCCCTTTATGGAGCCCCCACCCCCCAAGACCAGGCAGATGTACACTCCGGCAACCAACGGCTTCTTGAGGCCATCGCAGAGAAGCTCAGTGAGCTGCACAGGCCCAGGGGCGGTTTGGGGTTCGGAGATTTAGGGTTCCTAAACCCTAAACCCTAAACCCTAAAACGTAAGTTCCTGATAGGGCTGGGGTCCTTCAGGGCTTCCGTGAAGGGCTTTAGCGTTCAGGGTTCCGGGTTGAAGGAGTTGAATATAGGAGCTTAAACAAATACCTATATTATTTGGGGGGCTCCTTGTTCTAATTTTATAGTAAAATGGGCCCCGAAGCCCTATTCTAATTGTTAAGCCTAAAGTAGGGAGTTTACGGTTCTGGATCTTTTGTTAGGGTCAGCTTTCTGGGTTTACGGTGGAGGATACAGGGTTTGGGGTTTAGGGTTCAGGGGTTTAGGGTTTAGGGTTTAGGGTTTAGGGTTTAGGGTTTAGGATTCAGGGTTTGGTGTTGAAGCTTATTCCAAGGCCAAAGCCCTGAGCATCTTGCCACGCCAAAGAACCTTCCAGAGTAATTGCTTCCAGATAGTAAATGTATGATGCAGCCCTAAACCCTATCCTGGTTATAAGATCAGGCACAACCCTCAACCTTAAGCCTACATTATTTGTGCAGGCGGAAAAAGGTGCTTAAAAGAAGCCTATATTATTTGATGTGCATGGCATGGCAGCTTGTAGCCAGCTCGAACGCATCAGGCAGCCGGTGCCGAAGTCGACGAAAGGCGAGCCAATGCTCTGGCGGACCATGGACAAAATGCTGCTGGCCGCGATAAAGTGCGGTTTTTGGCGTTTAGGGGTCCTGGGTTAAGGGGTCCAAGGCAGTCCTCGTCCTCATCCTCATCCTCATCCTCAGCCTCAGCCTCAGCTTCATCCTCCTCCTCCTCATCATCATCGCCATCATCAGCATCATCACAGTCATCATTGCCATGTCACATTCAGCACTCACTTGCCACCATCGCATCATCATCACCATCATCGTCATCGCCATCACCATCATCACCATCATTATCATCATCATCATCATCATCATCTTCATTCCTCCCTCCTCCTTCTTCTCTTCCTCTGCCCCGGCTTCTTGAACGTCGTCATCGCAGCAATCATCGTCATCATGGGTGTAAGCCCCCTGTGACTGGCAACAGTTTCAGAGACCCGGCTTGTGAGGGGCCCAGCTCCACTGTGCCTTCACACACATCTGTTGAGGAGAAGCATCATCGTTATCGCTACCACTTTCGATCGCTATCGTCAACTCTGCCATCATTTTGCTTGGATAGCGTAACCCTAAACCCTAAACCCAGTCCTATACATACATACATGCATAGATACATACATAGATACATACATATATAGGTACATATATATATATATATATATGTATCTATATGTATGATTCTGATATGAAGCCCTGAAGCTTGCACCGACTCGAGCCCTCCGACCACTTGCCCGCCATGTGCTCTCAGAGAGGCGAGACGGATCCAACTGCCGAAGCCAGGGTGCCTGGAAGAAGCGCGTCCGATCCGACTGTCTCGAGCTCCGGCATAGCAGAGGCTGCGAGCAGCAGCGCGCAGGCAGCACCGCGCTCAAGGACCACAGGAAGCGAGGGACTAGGCTTCAGGGGCAAGGTGGATGTCCTGGTGGCTGGCGGCTATGACTATGAGCGCTTCATCTTTCAGCAACATGCTGTGAAATTGGGGGTTGACGATGCTCTGGAGTGTTGCACCCGGCAGGACTTCCGGGCAGCACTCTTCAAATCGCAGAGGTACAACAAAGAACTTCCATTGATTGTTTTCCTTGGCAGTGAATCATGGCTTGAGGACCTGACAAGGCATGACCTCAGCAGGAGGCCACCGTTTGTCGTGAACATAAATGCATGTGGGTCGAAAAGTCCAGACGCTTACCACGAGCATGTTCTCTCGTCATGCACGAGGGGTGAGGTCGCAGCTTTGCTAAGCAGAGCTGTTGACTGCCGAAGCGAATCGGACTACGACAGTGTGGGTGCCAGTGCATCTTGAGGCAGTCGTGCTTCTGGGGCTCTGTTGCGTCCCGTACTGGTATGCAAGATTCATGCAAGCTTGAGTTAACCATGCGGGCGTGGGTCCTTCTGCTTCTGAAAGTCAGTGAGGTATTGTCTTGGAGACACCACATTCTCTAGGCAAGATGTCGGACAAGGATTCCACTGCTGCATCTGCATGCATCCGAAAGAGAACAGTCATGGTGCACCTGCAGGGTACGTGCGGGTAGAGTGTGGCACTTTGGATGGAAATTTAAGCTTGGGTACAGTGCACCCTGACTCTTGCAACACAAGTTCTCTCTGTCTTTATGAATTCCGCAGGCATTGAAAAGTTTTCGTGCCGGTCACCCCGTCTTGGACCAAGACGAGAGTGTCCGGTGGGGCAGTTTCTTGTAGAGGCCTCAATAATCAGAATAGGGGGCGGTTCCTTATTATACTTATAGTATAATATACCCCCAAACCCTAGTCCTTGTTATAAATACTAAAATACATCCCCACACACTTTTTTATACTATAACTAGAACAAGGAACCCACCCTTAAAACAAATCTTTCCTGATTATTCAGGCGCCTACATTACTTGGAGGTTCACGAGTAGTGAAAAGTGGGGTTGTAGGTCACCTAATATGGGTTATAAGTATAGGTACCCTACTTATAACTACCCATGAACCCTAAACCCTAATCCCTAAATACCCTATAACCCAATAGATCCCGTTAAGGGAGCGTTACTTATAACTACCCGTGAACCTCCAAGCAGGACAAGGTGACACCGAGCCTCACAGCAGACTTTTTGGGCTTCTGTGCTGCGTCTAAACATGTCTAATACCGGGGCCGCAGCCGTTGGAATAGGGTTCCTTTAAGGGTTCCTTTAAAGGGTACAATAGTTGGAATAGGGTTCCTTTAAGGGTTCCGTTTAAGGGTTCTATAACGGATCTTTCATAGGGTTCAAAGAA